>CAUYPK010086553.1:0-45832 GCA_963574355.1 Loris lydekkerianus | reverse complement strand
AGACTGGGGGCTCCTAACCTGGGGGGCAGATTAGAGGCTCCTAACCTGGGGGGCTGGGCTGCTCTTTGTCCCTCCACTCCTTTCCCTCAGTATGCAGGCTCCTAACCTGGGGGCCATATTAGAGGCTCCTAACCTGGGGGGCAGATTAGAGGCTCCTAACCTGGGGGGCAGATTAGAGGCTCCTAACCTGGGGGGCTGGGCTGCTCTTTGTCCCTCCACTCCTTTCCCTCAGTATGCAGGCTCCTAACCTGGGGGGCCATATTAGAGGCTCCTAACCTGGGGGGCTGGGCTGCTCTTTGTCCCTCCACTCCTTTCCCTCAGTATGCAGGCCAGGCCTTTATTTTCCACCCCTTCATCCTTACACGAGGAACAGAGCTAAGGCTGACTTTGCCCTGAGGTGCATTGTGTTTCTCCTTACCCAGAAGTACCAGCACTACAAGGAGACTTGGCTGGCAGTAGTTTAACCCGACAGCATGCTGAAGAGTGACGTCCGAGTCAGCTGCTCCACAGACAGGGAGGGAGGCCGCCCACACCTTGCCTGGGGGTTTGCAGGCAGGTGTCTGGCAGGACAGGTGTGGAGATTCCCACTATTTCTAACAATTCCCCAAAGCTGCAAATCTGCAGAGCGCCCTTGGAGCAGCCAGAGTGTTACCAGATGAAGATGATCCAGGCATGTGTCACTGTCAGTCAAGATGCAGAGACGGGGATGAGTCCACTGAACTTTATTAGCAGAAGGCTAGCAATTCCGGAGACCAGTAGAGAAGCCTCTTCAAGACTATTCTGTTTTTCCATTTCCAAAATCACAGTTTTATGCATGAAAGTTAAAAGTAAAAACCATACTAACCCTTATCTTAGACAATAGTAATTAACACTTGTCTTAAACTACAGTAATCACTATAACCCGTGACCCATAATAAGCAATGATCACACAACTCATGGCCCATATAGCAACATTCCAATTCAAAAGTTAATCTCCTAAATCAACTGCCCTAAACTAACTCAAGATATACACTCTTAGGTTAAATCTGAATTTACAAACAAGGATGGAAAATATGAGATGACGGTCACGTAGGGCCAGCTGTTTCGGGCCAGCCCCTGGCCTGGCTAGCTCCATCTTATTCTCACTATATTTGCTGTCGGGGTGCAGAGTGAGTGAAGCCTGGCTAGTGCGTCCCCTCTGCCTGTTGCCTTCCCAAGGCCCCCGCAGCCTCCTCTGCACCTCCAGCAGGGATCCTGGGTCATGGCTGAATCTGCACCCAGGGCAGTGTCTGCCCACATGCCTTGCTCTGTCCTGACAGGGTGCAGGGGAAGCTTCGTGGCTGGGCGCGAGGAGTCTGGGTCGGAGACATTAGTGGGCTGGGTAATCGTTGTTTCTCTGATGCTCAAACTGAGGGAGAACGTGTCTGGCCCTTGTGGTCTGTGTGAGGTGTGAAAGGTCAAGGAAAGGAAGGGGGCTGCAGTAGGATGTGGCCAGAGTCTCAGGCAAGACTCTGGGCTCTGTGGGCTGTTTTAATGACCGCTGGCCAGCTCTGAGCCAATGGCCTCATCTCTGTGCCGTGTCTCTTCTCCCCCCTCAAGTAGAGATTGAAGACAAAGATGAGGACAACTCACTGAGCACAGAAAACCTCTTGGGTTGGGTTGCTAAGCTTTGTGAAGGACGCAGGAGAGCATCAGAAGTGTGGGTCACTGGGCAAAGAAATGGGCTGGTTCCTGCCCTGAAGTGTCACCTTCTGTGTCAGCTCCGGTAGGAACACTAAAGATCTGTCTACCATCAAAAGTTGTCTCCCGCTTCCTTGGAAAGGACACTCAAACCAGCAATTTGGCCCTTACAGAAAGTAAGTGTTTTTGCTGTAAAATAAAATAGGATAGGATGTGCTGAATGCTTCTTGTAATAGTATCAGAGAATCTGAGAAGTGCAGACCTCAAGATCATTTAAATCAACCTTTACATTCCCTGAGTTCCTAGTGAGCCTTGAGTGAAACTCTGACCCCCCACTTCTGTGCTGCTCCCTCACACACAGCCATCCTCTTTGGGGGAGATCGTGCTTGTCACCTATCTGCTGAAGGTCCTCTCGCGGAGAGGCAGAGCTATGTCTAAACTACTGGGTGCTGGGAGGTGTGTGTGATGTTGTGGTTTAGTGCAGATCATTATCTTTGAAGACATCAGAGCACTCAGGCCCTTCCTTGGGGGTTATTTATGTAATAATAACAGCAATGTCTGAGCCCTGCCCGCGTGCTGCTCCTTGGTGTATATTCTGCTCACTGCTCACCAGAGCCCTGAAATTCGTCACCCCCTCTTTACTCAGTAAGAGACTATGGTTCAGAGACATTAAGTGAGGTGCCCAAGCCGCACAACTCGTGGTGGTGGGACGGGAGTCACACCAAGGTCTGCCATTGCTGCTCTTCTGTCTTTTAGAAAAATCTCACTTTTACTTTCAGGAAAGTCTTTCAAATACCAAACCCTAAATGTGCAGGAGGAAGCAAGGATGAAAAGGACAGAAGTGTGTAAAAAGGCTGGGGAAGGTAACGCGTTCCATGGCTCTGCATTAGTGGAGAGGAGAGTTACTATGTGGCGTAAATCCAGACTTCGTCAAGTCTAGGTTGGTGTTAAAATGTCGAAAATGAATAGAGTGAATAGCTTACAATTGTACCAGTGCAAAAGAGAAATAAAATAGCATAAGATTTACTTAGGAGAAGGGAGAAAAATGCATAGAAAGAGACGTTAAAATAAAGAACAAGATATGATAGTGGAACTCCATCAAAATATACTCGTAACATTTCCCAATGTAAATACACCAGCTCTGTGGCGTGTCTCTTCTATATATTTAAAAAATATATAGTTGATGGTATTTATAAGATACCTGCTTTGAAGCATCAAGGCTTCTAAAATTTGAGACTAACAGCATGGGCAATTACTTCCTGCCCCCCCCCAAAAGAAATTTATATTAATAGTAGACTTGAAGACAAAACCGTTAACAGAAATCCAGAAGTCAGTGTATATTATTAAATGTTCAGTTGTCTAGGAAAACATAAAAATTCTATGCACTCAGTAACATTGCTTCAAATTATATAAAACAAACAGAAGGAGAACCTCAAATTTATATGCTATCTGTATGCACCTACTAATATGACTTTGAAACATACAAAGGGAGTATTTAGAAGACAAGGATTTACAAATTCACTGTCACATGGAACATTTTAACAACGTCTTCCTTCCTGCTGGATCCATCAAGCACACCCAATGACCCAGCACCACCAAGCAAAACGCAGTAAGTGCAATTAATAAACCTAATGTAGTGAACAACTGTTCCGATGATGGCAGAATCAACTCTTTTCTTCAAGCACATTTACATGGGACATATATACGGTCATAGGAGAGGGAAAAGCAATTTAGGAGCAGAAAAGTGGGTATCTTTGGGGTAGGAAAATGGAAATCTAGGTAAAGAATAAAGAAAAGGAAAATAGCAACAAGAGAGGCCTGTTGTACAGACGGATGAGACCAGTGTACCAGGAGCAGATTCTAACAATGAACTCGACTCTTGAGCTAAATGTTAAAAGAATGAATAAGTAAATAAAACAAAAACAAAAACGGCTTATTATGAAATTGAGGGATCTCAGTCTAGAGCATAGTTAGAGCAGCTCAGAAAACAAAGAGTAGCTTGTCCTAGTCCCACTTCGAAGGGGACAGTCTCCAGTAGTTTGTTCCAGCCGCAGCAAAGGAACCAGAACCTGGTCTGGTTCTCACAGCACCTGTTCCTGGGAGAAGCCAGGCCCAGAGGTTGTGATAGAAGAATGGCAGCCAAGCGTGGGATGCTGTACTCAGACCTATTCTTTTTTTGAGGGAGAGGGGGGTCTGTTATTATGGCTGAGCAGGAGAACCCCCACCACTCCCACCATTACCCCATTGTGTAAATTCTGTATCTTTTTTTTTTTTTTTTGACCGGGTGTTACTCTACCCTGACTCAAGTTCAGTGGCATCAGCTTACAGCTTAAACTTGTGGGCTCAAGTGATCCTTCAGCCTCAGCCTCCTGAGTAGCTGGAACTACAGGTGCCTGCCACTACAGCAGGCTAAGTTTTCTATTATTTATAAATTTGGGGTCTTGCTTTTGCTCAGGCTGGTCTTGAACTCCTGACCACAAGAGATCCTCCTGCCTTAGCCTCCCAGAGTGCTGGATTACACTGGCGAGAGCCATGGTACTGGTGGCTCTATTCTGTAGGAGGAATATTTTTGATAGTAGTGTTCAGATAGCTGGCCAGCGCTGCAGGAAGATGGCCAGAGGTGGGGGGGGGAGGGTGATTAATTAGGCTGGGGCCTCTCCCACTTTTGTGCATACACAATTCACATAGGGGAATTTATTAAAATGCAAATTCTGATCTAGAAAGTGGGCCTGAGAATCTCCGTTTCTCCCAGCAGGTGCCGAGGCTGTTTCAATCAACACAGTTTAGGAGACTGGTGCAGGAGGTCGGGGGTGGTGAGGAGAGATAAGGAATGGGAAAGAGTAGAGATGATGGATCGGAGAGATGGGGATGGGGAAGTAGGAGTAGGTGGGATCAGAATGACTGGGCAGCCACCTGCAGGTGGGAGCAAAGGAAGAGGAGGGTGACCCCAAAGAATTGGGGGTACACAGGAGTGGTGCTGCTTTGATCCTCAGAAAGATGTTGAGAACGGGAATAGAGGTGAGAAATGGAAACATCCTTGAGGAAGAGAAAATTTAGACCTCGTTTTGAGACCTCAGGTGTTTAGCATAGCGATGTAGGGTCCAAAGCCTGTTGGCAAGTCTGTATCCACCAGAAGGTCAAGCCTGGGTGTCAGAGACCTGAACTTTCCCACTGTTCCACCAGCAGGTTCCTTGTCTGTAGGTGGAGTGGGAGGAATTCCTCCCAGATCCCTGGTCAAGTTCCATTGGTCTTAAGCTCATCAACTCCTAGAGCAGTAATTCTCAACCTGTGGGTGGCGACCCCCTTTGGACTGTATTAAAGGTTCATGGCATTAGGAAGGATGAGAAGCTCTGTCCTAGAGGAAACCCCTGTGGGTGTCTGGAGAGAGGGTGTTGGCACCAGAGGCCGTGTTTGATAGTTAGGTGAAGTTTTACTCTTATTAGGAATTAGGAAATCTTTAGATGTGGATTTTCCAGACTGAAAATTGTGATACTGTATTTTGATACAGAGGTATTTTGTTTAATTTACTAAAGATTTTTTAAAACATTCCTTTGAAAGGAATTACAATCTTACTCATTGAGGGGGACATGGAAGCTAAGAGTCCAAACAGGTTAATCAGAGTGATTCAACTGGTGATGTGGCTCTGGATGAGACATGGAAAGACAGCTACCTGATGCCTTAACAGCCTTCTCCTTAATAGCAGAAGTATGTACATTCCCTACTTTTATTCAGCACTATGCAGAGAATCCTAGTTAGTGCAATGAAACAAGTAAAAGAAATAAGAGGAATAGGAGTAGATAAGATGAAATAATGTTATTTGCAAATAACGATGTCTACTCAGAAAATCTAGGAAGGATTTGAGGGAAGGAGGCAGCAGAGTGGGGTCTCAGTGTGTGACACATTTTATACCTTTAATGATCCCCCAATTAAAAAAAAAAGAAAAAGAAAAAGAAAGAAGAGCAGTAAGGAGTAGATAAGATGAAATAAAAATGTTATTCGTGGCTTGGCACCTGTAACTCAAGTGGCTAAGGCGCCAGCTACATACACCAGAGCTGGCGGGTTCGAATCCAGCCTGGGCCTGCCAAACAGCAATGACAACTACAACCAAAAAATAGCCAGGTGTTGTGGTGGGTGCCTGCAGTCCCAGCTACTTGGGAGGCTGAGGCAAAAGAATCGCTCAAGCCCAAGAGTTTGAGGTTGCTGTGAGCTGCGACACCACTGCACTCTATCCAGGGCCACAGCTTGAGGCTCTGTCTCAAAAAAAAAAAAAAAAAAAAAATGTTATTTGCAAATAATGATGTCTACTTAGTAAATCCAGGAACCTACAAAGGCTTGCTATCCACAAATAAATAAAGAACTTGTGCCAATCAGTAAGTGAAAAGCAAAAAGCCCAACAGAAAACAGACAAAGATATGAGCAAGCAGACCACAGAGGTAAACAGGTAACTGCAGGCCAGTAACTGAGGACAATGATGATACTTCATCCTATTGATCAGAGTGGCGGAAACACGGAGACATCAAGGTTTCCTAATGCGAGTGATGCTGAGGAAGATGTAAGGAGTTCAGGAAATCTCATACGTTGCTAATGAAGGCTGTCAATTCACATAGCTACTTCAAAGAGAATTTAAAAATAAGCCAGTACAGTTGAAGCTGTCCATGTTAGGGTCAGCAATCTAACTTCTAGGTCAGTGATTCTCAACCTGTGGGTCGCGATCCCTTTTTTTTTTTTTTTTCAGTAGAGACAGAGTCTCATTTTATGGCCCTTAGTAGAGTGCTGTGGCATCACAGCTCACAGCAACCTCCAACTCCTGGGCTCAAGCGAATCTCTTGTCTCAGCCTCCCAAGTAGCTGGGACTACAGGTGCCTACCACAACACCCAGCTATTTTTTTGTTGCAGTTCAGCCGGGGCTGGGTTTGAACCCACCACCCTTGGTATATGGGGCCGGTGCCTTACTGACTGAGCCACAGGTGTGATCCCTTTTTAACAATGAAAATACATTGTGACATTAGGAAGGTGGAGAATCACTGTTCTAGGCATCTTCCCTAGAGATGTTCTTGTAAATGGGCAGACATTCAAGCCTATTTATTGCAGCATTGCTTGTAATGGGGAAAAGTTAGGCACAATGTTACTGTCCTTCAGAAGGGGATTAGATTGAGAGACTCTGTGTATAATGATACGATGTAATAATATGTAGTAGTTAAACTAAATAAACAAGCATTAAGGACAAATCTCAAAAATGCAACCTTGAGTGAATAAAGAACCCTGAAAGGAAACATATTATCTATTTAAGTATATTTAAAATTAAAAAGGGAAACCAGTAGTGTAAATTGCATTGGAAGATACATCCCAAGTCTAAGAGAACAATTATTTGAGAAGAATGGGGTTAGGTTAGATCCAGAAGGAACTTCACTGTGTCTGCAGCTTGTGTTAAAAATTAAGCAACCAGGATAAACTGTCAACATTTACTGAACGCTGATGGCCACGTTAATCTTCACACTTTTTGATAATTTAAAAATATTTATAAAGTAAATGGCTTTTTCTTACTAACTTGTCAAATCCTCAGATAACGAATTCTTTTCTAAGCCTTCTTCTGAAAGAAGTATGGAGTTGGGAGTTTATTTCCTTCAGTTTGTGAGTATGAAAATTGACAGGAGGAAGAAAACTCCCTCCCCTTGGAATTCAGCGGGGCATCCTCATGGGGAAGTCTGGCCCCCAGTCTTATCCACGGACTCCACCGTCTCTATCTCTCTCAGTCCTCAGCAGCTGAGCTCAACAAAAAAACCAGAAGACAGCGTCTTCCTAGAGAACGTGGTAAGAGGGTGTTTAAAATGGGAGCTGGGACATATTCTTCTTAGTAAAGTATCTCAAGAATGGAAGAAAAAGTATCCAATGTACTCAGCCCTACTATGAAACTAATTTAGGGCTTTCACATGAAAGCTATAACCCAGTTATAACCTAAGAATAGGGGGAAGGGGGAAAGGGTGGGGAGTGAGGGGGGAAGATGGGCGGAGGGAGGGTGACTGTTGGGATTACACCTGTGGTGCATCTTACAAGGGTACATGTGAAACTTAGTAAATGTAGAATGTAAATGTCTTAACACAATAACTAAGAAAATGCCAGGAAGGCTATGTTAACCAGTGTGATGAAAATGTCAAATGGTCTATAAAACCAGTGTATGGTGCCCCATGATCACATAAATGTACACAGCTATGATTTAATAATAAAAATAAGAATAATAAAAAAATAAAATGGCCTAATTTTAGAGATACAAAGTTCAACATATGGGTAGGACCAGAACAAAGAATGGGATCATTCAAAATGCAAATGGTAAACAGTGTTGTGGGGACTTCACCTGCCCCCCTTCCACTGTTTGGGAAGATCAGCACCCACGAGCAGCCTGTGAGCCTCACGTGCCCTTCGGACGGGCTGTCACAGGTGCTGATGAGGACTTGGAGGCTCAGCACTGGCACTGAGGATATCCTCCATTCATTTATTCGTTCAGACAAATGCATGTATCCATCTTTGCTGAGGGAAACGTGGTAGAAGTAAAGTGCTTCTCACAGGACTTGGGGGTTAAAGGAAGTTACTGTCATCAAACAGAAGGCACCTGTTCCTCGGGGCAGGAGTGGGGAGGGCCTGTGCCCTGGGGATCAGATTCTAAGGCCATTGGGTAAGTCTCCGCAGTAATTAGCACTGGCTGCTGTGACTTACTTGTTATCTGACCCACACTTTGGGGGGCCTGGCTGGGTGAAATGGTCAAAGTTTCTACAACTGATAATAAGTGACTCTTGGGGGTCAGACTGTGCCTTGCTCAACACCTGCTACCAAAAAAGGTGGGATGAGGAGCTCTTTATTTGAAAGGCAAAAGGGAAGCAAGGAGCCACAGTGGTTTCTCCAAACAGCCACTGCCATGTTTGGGGGTCTCAAATGCTTTAGTAAATGAAATGTGTGTGTGTGTGCGTGTGTGTGTGGTGGGGTGTGTGCTGGTTATTTTTTCACTCTGGGAGGCTTCTCAGTTGATAACAAGCTTTGGTGCATGAAAGAGTTAACCACAAGCTCACCACAGACTGTCAACCTGATTAAAATTAAAGGGTTGTCAGATTTAGAAAGGGAGGGGGTGGCTAGAAATAGATTCTTTTTCTTTCTCTGAAATCTAAAAGCAGTTTTCCCTCAAATCATTGAAACTGGTTTCTTGGGACAGAGTTATATTTTTGGTAGAAATATGTTAAATCGGCGAATCTCACCCACTGTCTTCTGCAAGGAGAGAGACACTTCTGAGAAATTAGTGCATGGAGCTGAGGAGTTCTTCAACTCAACGGAATTTCCCCTGCGATTTTAAAGACATACTAGGTAAGTAAATATCATGCCAAGTAGAAACTTAAGACCAGAAGGGAAACAGAAATATGGAGACAAGTTATCGGAAATGATGGCGACTCAGGGAGCAATGATGCCCAGTGGGTGGCAGGTGAGACCCCAGCGGCCAGCTCGGTCCTGCTCCTGCCCCGCTGCCGGCTGCCTCTCTCTCTCTTTCTTTGAGACAGAATCTCACTATATTGCTCTCAGTAGAGTGATATGGCATCACTGCTCACAGCAACCTCAAACTCTTGGGTGTAAGCGATTCTCTTGCCTCAGCCTCCGACTAGCTGGAGCCCGGCTATTTTCTTGTTGCAGTTATCATTGTTGTTTAGCTGGCCGGCACCACAAGCCCTGTGTTAGGGGTGCCAAGCCCTGGCTGCCTTTTCTTTCCTTCTCTCAAGAATTCACACTCAGGCCAGTGTGGTGACTTACACCTGTAATCCCAGCACTCTGGGAGGCCAAGGCAGGTGGATTGCTTGAGCTCAGGAGTTTGAGACCAGCCTGAGCAAGAGCAAGATCCCATCTCTAAAAATAGCCGGGTGTTTTGTCAGGTACCTATAGTCCCAGCTACTCAGGAGGCTGGGGCAAGAGGATCGCTTGAGCCCCGGAGTTTTTTTTTTTTTTTTTTTGTAGTTTTTGGCTGGGGCTGGGTTTGAACCCGTCACCTCTGGTATATGGGGCCAGTGCCCTACTCCTTTGAGCCACAGGCACCACCCCAGAGCCCTGGAGTTTGAGGGTGCTGTGAGCTGTGATGCCAGGGCACTCTACCCAGAGTGACTGAGTGAGACTGTGTCTTAAAAAGAAATTCACACTCAGTTTTACTTACAAGATGCAAGTTGTATGCACCTTGTGTTTTTGTCAGGGATCAGACCCTTCCATGGAGAATCCAGCTGTGGACATGTGGGATGTGAACTAGGCAAGCAGGAGCTTCCATGGAGTTTCCACTGAGCTTCCAGCCATGCTCTGCCCTGTCATGGCGATTTTGCACAGGAATGGGTTTTGGTGCCATTTAACCCACCGTCTTAACCTTCTACCTGCTTGTCCCTGCTCAACAGAAATGGTCACTGGGCCATGTGGACACGACAGACACGGGAGCAGCTGCCATGCTGACGGCATTTCCATCCTGACCTGGGGCCGAGCCCGGTGCCTGATGTGGTGGAGGCTGGGGCCACACCAAGCCCACGGGGTGAGTGCGAGGGAATTGAAAGGCTGGCAAAAGCTGATGTGTCACGCTGGGGATGTGTCAGGGAACAACATGGGGGAAAGCCTGGGAGTCAGCCCAGATGAGAGTCATGTGAGGATGGAACAAAGGATATCTTAAAAGGAGAGGCTTGTCTAAGAAGCCCGAGGAACTGGGGGACACCTGTGGGCAGTTTGCTTCCTGCCTGCGGACACGAGTGCGAGGCTCTGGTTAGACTGACCATGCCCTCGCTTTCTTGGGAAGTGAATTACAGCCTCACAGCCTCAGTGTCCTCACAGTCCCTATCTCCTAGGTCATGGTGAGGACTCCGTGGAACCACAGGAGCAGAGCTGGTGCATGGGGCTGAACAGGCCAGGGGGTCCTGTGACCGCATGGCAGGAGGAGGATGGCCACTGTCCCTCTGTGCTCACCACTGACCCCCACCCCCAAACAGAGAACTGAGACCTGAGACAGCCTGAAAAAGGAAAGTGAAACTGAGGGTCTGGCAGGGAAGGCAGAACCCCAGGCAGAAATGCTCACCCTGAGGTCTCTGGGTGTCAGCAGGATGTGTGGGGAAACTGCCCTTTTAAATCTAAAAAGGCCTTTTCCTTTTTTATAATTGTTTGTTTTGGTTTCAACTTAAAATAAGGAGTTTTCTCATCACAAAGGTTCTTTTTGTTCTAAATCAGGTTCTGAACAGAGGTGTCACCACCACAAGGGCGGAAGCAGATGCCACACTGGCTCTGCTGGGTTGTAAGCTCTCGCTGGTTTCATTGCTGGGGAAGCCACCGGGCCCGCCCACAGCCAGCGAGACGTCACACATACCCGGGTGTCAGCCCCAAAACTCCCGGGAAACTCTCAGAGTGCCGGGGCAGGAAGGGGCTGACATCAGCGAGTACTCCGGGGACTTCAGACAAAACTTTTAGAAATGATTCCTGTGCCCTTTCCTTGGTAACGTGACAAACTGATCTTTTTCTGAGATGACAGGCCAATTGGCTTCGAGAGGCTCATTTCATGGGGAATAAATATATGTAGCTATACAAGTTTTTTTAAAAGAAGCATGAAGCTTTGCTTAAAAAAAAAAAAAAAAAAAAAGATAATCATGTAAACTGGATTGATGAGGTTTCTTCCTCCCTCCCTCCCTTCCTTCCTTGGAGGCATCATGGGCTTTAAGGGTGGAGAATGATCCTCGCAAAGCGGGGCTGGCTGGACACAGAGGGGTGGGCTGGGCACAGCGAGGTGGGCTGGGCACAGCGGGGTGGGCTGGACACAGCGGGGTGGGCTGGGCACAGTGGGGCGGGCTGGGCACAGCGGGGTGGGCTGGACACAGTGGGTTGGGCTGGGAACAGCAGGGCTGGCTGGGCACAGTGGGGCGGGCTGGACACAGTGGAGCAGGCTGGGCACAGAGAAGCTGACTGGACACAGTGGTGTGGGCTGGGCACAGCAGGGCGGGCTGGGAACAGCAGGGCTGGCTGGGCACAGTGGGGCTGGCTGGGCACAGCGGGGCGGGCTGGGCACAGAGAAGCTGACTGGACACAGCGGGATGGGCTGTGGTTGGCCAGCACTGGCAGCAAAAGGAGCTTCTGAGACACTTAGGGGTGGTGAGAGCAAATGGCTTGTTACAGAAGGAACTTCAATACCCCAGTCCCACTTGGAAAGCTTCCATTTTCTCCTTAAAGGAATTTCTTGAACAAAACAAAACTTCATACTTTCTGTGTAGTTCATTGTAAATTAGAAACCAGTAGTATCTGATTTTAACAGCTCTGATAGTTAATGACGATGAAACAATGCTCTCCACTCTTCTTTCTGTTCCAGATGTTACTGTGAATGACGGGCTGTGACCACCAACATGTTTTGGGTCTTGCAGGAGTAAGAAGGGTCCATCCGGGTGTTCCGTCCACACTTTCTTTCAACTTGTACCTTGGCACTTAGCTTGTGTCCCAACTGAAGGTGCAGTCACTTTCCCCCAGCCGTACAGGAGCTCCTGGGACTGAAAACTGGGACCTTATTTATTTCTGTGTCTTATCCTGTGCCTGACATGTAGTAGTTTCTCAATAACATTCACTGGATGCATGGGGAGCAAGGTCCCCATCATCCTAAGGCTTCCCTCTCGCACCTGCTAACCCCCGACCCATCCGTGGCTGTTACTGGTGCAGTGAATTTTCACTCTGAAAAGCTTCGCAGGAGAGAAAGCTTCCACCCGGGCCCGTAGAGGCACACGTACGTCCTAGCCACTGTTTTTTATCGCTGAGAGTACAGAGAGCAACCGACTTCTGAGGGAGGTATCTATTTTGGTCCCAAATAGAAAAGAGTGGGTGATTCTGTGGGCAGAGATGGCAATTCCTGAATGTGGTGCGGTGACTCATGCCAGGAGGTGTTCAGAATTTCCTCTGTTTGTGGCTGCTGGGGCAGACTCGGTCGAGCTGCTTTCTCTGAAGCACAGTCAGATGCAAGGAAGATACCCCCCGGCTGCATTTTGGGGGCAGGAGGCCAGGCCAGCGCTCCTGCAGATGGGGGCGTCCCGTGGCAGGCATCGTCTGTGCTCTGGAGCTGCCGGCACGCTGGCTAAACACGGAGCCACAGGCAGGGGCAGCCTCAGAATGCACCTACTTTGTCAAAAGCACCTACTTTGTCAAAAGCTGCTCTGCCAACTGGGCTCGCAACACCTGACCTTTAGCAGCAGTTCAGAGCAGCAGCAAAGAGCAGGCTCTGGGATGACACTGTCTGGCCCAGCGCTGGGCTCTGTGACGGTGTGTTCCATCAGGAGACTCATTTAACCTCTGAAGCCTCAGTTTGCCAGACAGAAAATGGGGTTGATGATAAGACCTGTCTTGTTTTGCAAATCAGCCAGATATGGACACCCGACAGGTGCACGTAGGTAGTGTTCGAGATCTTGTTTGGAACAAGGCTCAAGGCACATAAGCCTCAAAGGAGACACGGGTGTTAGCACTGGTGTCGGTGCCCAGGTGGCCAGAGCACTGTGCTTCCTGTCACAGCTGTGGTCACCTGCTCCTCTGTCCCTTTCCAAGGTTAAGGCCTGTGGGAGACAGTCTGTTCTCCTTGCTCTTTGGGGTGAAGGAATTGATCGCTCTGTACTCTGTTGGGAAAAATTCCCACCTACCATAAGTCCCATCACACCGGCTCATTCTTTCACTGCAGGAGTAGAAGGTTTGATGAAGAGGGGGGCAGGTCAGTAGCCTCAGCTGGCTGCACCTTCCTCAACGGAGCAGAGCGTAGCAAGCGCAGGACGCCAACGCTTCTGATCACTATCTTGCCCTTCCCCTCCCGTCGTCCCTCTTCCTCCCAGAACCGAGACCTTCCGGTCAACCTCCACCCATGCCACCCACACTTTGGTGACTTAGAGTGAGTTCTCTGCCACCTGAAACCCCCTGTGTGCAGGGTGCCGGACCTGGGGGACAGCTGCGGGGACAGCTGCAGGCACAGCCCTGTGAGCTGGCGGCGTGAGGGTGTGGGGGTGCAGGAGAGGCCGTGGGAAGAGGGTCCCTGGGTCTCTAGCTTCATGGCAGGGGCTGGGTCAGGGAACAAATGTGGATGTAGGGAAATAAGACCCAGGACTTATTTGTTCATTACCCGGGTGTCACGTGGTGCTGGTGACGCTGATCAGTAATCCGTTTTATCAAGGAAAGTACCAGAAATTCAACAACACCTGTAGACCCTGAAGGAGTAAAGTGTGCTGAGGAGTACTTGAATTCTTTTGGCCTGAGCACAGGTATTTGTTTTCACAGGAGACTCATTAGCCGCTGAAGACTTGTTTTGCTCAGCACATATGCTAAAAAATGCATCCATATTGCAATGTGGCTTATGTCTTTAATTGTCCTGCTAAACTCCTTGGTTTTCACTTGCTGCTCATGGACGATGGCCCATGTGTACAGCTGTAGCAACATCATCAGAAAACACCATCCTCGAAGCACCGCTACGAGCCAGTGTGTCCCAGGGCCGCCTTCTCTAACTAACCGTTTCTAATTCTCCAGACAGGGTATTTTCTCCCTGTTCTGATCACTCCCGGTGTTCGTCAGCTTTTCGGTATAAACTTTGCAATATTTGGTCTTTTCCTGATGGGTTTTCCCTTTTGAATCCCAAGCTCTATGTGGGTAGAAGCAATGCTCGTTTCTTCTCTCACGTGGCGGCCAGCTCCTCAGACGGGGCCCATCCCCAGCCACACAGGCCACCCGGGGAGCCTTTTTGAATCAGAATCAGAATCTGCTTTAGAACAAAATTCCCAGATGATGTGCACATGCATTAAAGTTTGAGGCGTACTATTTAGCGCACCTGTTCTGAGTCAGGAGAAACAAAATAGTGGAATCAGACCTACCAGGGGAATCATTATTCTGGCTCTCGAAAGTGCTGGGAGTTTCAACCCTAACTGAATCTTGAATCATTTGAGGAACTTAAAAAAAACAAAGTGGTTATTGTTGTGTTTGGTTCTGCTCCTCAGAGAGAGTAACCGAGCTGGTTTTCCTCAGAGTTGACGGTCATTTTTTACAGCCCCCACGTGCATATTCTAATGCACAGGGACCCTAGGGCACAGGTCACAGTGGCACGTGAACCCTTCCTCTGCTCACAGTCCCGGTGGGACTTGTGTGTTGTCTCCATGATGAAGGCAAGTCCCACAGTAAGAGGACAATTGGTCAAATAGCCAACAATAGAGTAACCTTGGAGCAGAAGATAGCTAAAATTTCTAGAGATGATTATGTAATTGTTTTCCCCTAAATGATTTACTGGAAAGCGTGGTGGGGATGCTGACTTGAGGGGACACATTCCTGGCTACTCTTAGGAATCTTCTGGAAGGGAGTCTCTCACCAGGTGTTTCGTCTCCACTGTTAAACCGAGAGCAGTTTGAGGACAAGGATCAGAAGAACCTTTTCATCCCTGGAATTCTAGCGTATGATGGACAGATGAAGGGACATCACTTGAAATCATTATAAAGACATGTGGGGAATTCTGGGCTGAAATTTAAGAGACCTGGATTCCAGCTAAGACTATTTTAACTCTTCTAAGGACGAGGGGCTTTTGGAAGCAATCACTTGAATTAAGGTCTCTTTTTCTTTTCTCTCAGGGAATAGACTGGGATAAAGAGAAGAGAGACAGGTTCCCACTTTATAAAATTTCTCCTTCTGGAAAGAAGGGTATTGTTTGAGGGCGAAAATTCCCTACATGAACAAACAAGCAGCAGAGGGGTTAGCCTCGACTCCTACAGTGACAGCAATAGGGGGGAGGCAGTCACCCTTAGTACCTCGTAGGAGCTGGAAATACCCTGCCACGAGAGCTTAGGATTGGGTCTGTTGACGCTCAAAAGTTGCTCAACCCTGACCCTGCCGCTTTTTCTTCAGTTGGGAAACTTTTTATCCAAACATTCCCTGGTTTAAAAATGCCTTTTAAGCAGAGCTTGTTTTATTTGCTGTTCAGAATCCTTGTCACAGGGAGTTTCAAGATTTCTGGGTCAATGTTCTCATTTTACTGAGAGGAGTGTGTCTAATATCATCCCCTTCACCCATCTTCTCTTTGGTTCTCCGACCGTGTGGTCAGGAGGTGCCTCGTCCTACTTTTCACTTCTTGCAAGCTTTATTTTCCACCTAATTCTATTCCTCGCTGACCTCAGGTGTGAATTCTCTGCCTTTTTGTAAAGTTTCACCATCAAGCACCGAAAGGACCAGGGGATTAGCCAGAGTGGCTGCTGTGTCAAAGGAGAGCCAACCCTGGTGGTGTCTATAGCTGTCAAAGGAATGACTTCACCAAAACAAACAAACACAGAAGTATTCAGAATACCTGAAACCTTAGTTAAAAAAAAAATCCCAGGACCACTTTTCTAAGGCAAGAGGGATGGAGTGAGGGTTGAACAGTGTTTCATCTGTTCCTTATTAGTCCCTCTGACGGACGAATAACTGAAGCTGCTCTTTTGGTACAGAATTGGGAAGTCTGTTCTTTTTCAATTCTCAGAGCTAAAATGAAGCACATTCCTAGGGGATAGACCCAACTGTCTACTCAAGACACACCGTTTTCAGGACAAGAGCAACTGTCTTATGAGATGTTCCAATGTATACCAAAGCCCTAAGTTACCAAGCTATGCCTTGAAGATGAGCAAGATGGTAGTGGTAAAAACAATCCTTCAGAATCTAGATAAATTGAAAGAGTAGATGTGAAAGGTCAAAGCCTTTGTGTTTTAATGACAGAGGTGAATGATATTTCTTAGGTTCCTCTAAAAAAAAATGACAAGGTGAAGATGTGAAATCCCAGGGAGGGCAGAAGTCTTTACAAGAAGGGTTACTGAGACAGACATCTCATCATCATGGGTTCCCGCACTGTGTGTGTGTTTTATTTTTGAGTCTAGAGAATGCAATCTGATCACAGAATTCCTAGAATGAAAGAAAGACGATCAAGGGACATATAAATCTCAGAATTTCCACACTTCTGAGAAAAGTGCCTTCAATAACGTGCCATTTTGGCGAGACCAGGAGAATTCTCTTTCTGACCACATCCCAGGGCCCAGTAATACAGACACTAACAACACCCAGGCTGACTAATCCACCCTCAGAACCCATCACCATGTTAAATGGTGGCTCTGGGAATTTCCAGAATGAAAATCTGCCTTATGAATCAGCTAGAAATTGCATCTGTTGACAGCCTGGTTTCATTAGAGAACTCTTACCCCTCAGGAATAAAAAGGCTCACTTATTTTAAGACTAGGTTCATGTTAGAGGGAAAAGTCTGAGATGAGAGTGACAGGATCTCTTGCTCCTGAGAGGCTCCTGGGCCGTCCAGTGAACCCAGAAACTCAATCCACGCCATTCTCTTTGACCACTCGGGCCTTGTTTACGTCTTGGTTGGGCCACTGTAAGAGCCTCCTGCCCCATCTTTGTGCACCTGACTTCTCCGCACCTGTGCCAGAGTTGTCTCCAGAGAGCTCCAACCCTGACTGTAGCAGGCAGAAAGAGAACAAGCCCGGAGGTCGGGCTGAGCCTGGGCACTGTGGCTGCCTGTGTGACTGAGTCTTGGAGGTCGGGGCTGAGCCTGGGCACTGTGGCTGCCTGTTTGACTCTGAGTCTCGGAGGTCGGGCTGAGCCTGGGCACTGTGGCTGCCTGTGTGACTCTGAGTCTTGGAGGCTGGGGCTGAGCCTGGGCACTGTGGCTGCTTGTGTGACTCTGAGTCTCAGAGGTCGGGCTGAGCCTGGGCACTGTGGCTGCCTGTGTGACTCTGAGTCTCGGAGGTCGGGGCTGAGCCTGGGCACTGTGGCTGCCTGTGTGACTCTGAGCCTCGGAGGTCGGGGCTGAGCCTGGGCACTGTGGCTGCCTGTGTGACTCTGAGTCTCGGAGGTCGGGGCTGAGCCTGAGCACTGTGGCTGCCTGTGTGACTCTGAGTCTCAGGCTCCCCACAGCAAAGCGGTTACGAAGATGACAATCAGATACGTGCCAGGTAGAAAGTGTTCTATAAATGGTCTATTTTCTAGTAGTTCTTTATTGCCTACGAAGGAAGCTAAAAACTTTTAACTTGCTATCTGAGGCCTCAGGTCATTCGCATAGGCACCTCCTATAGGTCCCAGTCTGAATTCTCAAGGTCCCCACGTCCCATCTGGTACAGGAGCTGCCTTGCCCCTTGGCTGTTTCTAAGGCACTGCTGTGTCCATGCATATGGTTCCCTCTCTTTGGGTTCTCCATGCATGGAATTAGACCCATCCCTCAGGGCTCTGCCGACCTGCCAGCTTCATGAAGCCAGCTCTGGCAGCCCCATGCTCCCTCAGATCCATCACACGCCATGCCGTATAACTGTTATTATTAACGCACCTGCGCCTTCCTCCTCTTCCCTAGGTTACAAGTTCCTTAAGGATCAGGATTGGGACTTGTTCATTTTCCTATCTCCTGCAGAGTTGAAAAGAGGCATAAGACAGGACAGATGTTTGGAGCACGGAGCGAATGTAAGATACTCCCATAATACTCCACTGGCCTGCCTGCTACCAAGGCCATTCACACCCTCAGAGTAGTCAGCCAGGTTTAGAATTAACACATTTACTTGAGATGTGTTTCCCAGAGACGCAGGGCATAAAGAATTATAAAGATGTAGCTGTTCTGGCTTGGTCTGACTCGGCAAAGACGCTGTGGAGGCAGAAATCACATTTCCAACCTTCCTAAACTCATATTCACTTTAACTCCTCAGGACAAGCTCATCATAGCTGGGTCACTTCCCCAAAGCCAGCAAATAGTCTCCCTAAATACATCACCCTGCTTCACTTCTTAATATATATTTTTCTGAGAGACTTTCATGTCTTATCTGTCTTCCTAGGTAAGCAAAGGAAGACGTTATTAGAAAATTCACACTCAATTAGGAAGGGCGGTTTGAGGTACAAGTTGGTGGTTTATTATTTCTTTAAAAAAATCTTTTGAGAAAACCCATGTGAAAGGATGAATGAAATCCAAAATTTGCATAAACACTCAGGCATACACATAGTATACATCAATATGTGCACAGGAACACGGGAAAAGTCATGTTCTAAACGTAAGCACGCTTCTATTTTCTGAAATTTCTATCAGGTTGTGCTTGTAAGGCTCTTTCTCAGTATAAGCTTCTGAGGTAGTAAGAGTAACTTGTACATCCCTGAAGCTAAACTTTCCAGAGAGCTTAAATTATCCCAGCACTTCCTAGAGGAGACTGACATCTCAGGCAAATCAACCAGGACTCAGGAAGAGTCCGCACTGCTTTTCAGTATTATCTCACAGCTGGGGAGTGAGGGGTAGCTTGAAAAATGAAATCCATGGGGGAATAAGAGAACATTTCTTGAGGAATCTCCTCATCAGCATCCCATTATCATCCAAATATCACTCTATTCTTTCAGAACTGTCAAGGACCGTTCTAGAGAGGAGAACCCAACAGCACCCCACGCCATCTTTGTGGATTAGCGCACTGAGGCTTGACCTGAGGCCTCCCAGGTCAAGGCAATAGCAGAACCCAAGAACCAGCTCCCTTCTCAGAACCGTAGCTTGGGGGACCCTCTGCTTCTGTGGCTGGGAAGAGCTGACATCCCTCAGCCTTCCTGGGTTTCTGAAGGTGTCCATGGGATCTTACCTGTCTTTCCGCCAGGTACCATGATGAAAGCGATCACACCCCAGATCAGCAAGTGTGGCCCCATCTTCCTGGCATTTGGGGTCATCTTGGGGCAGCCAAGAGGAGCTGTTTCTCTGTGGAAGGCCGGGTATCCCGTCAGCCTCTTTTCCGCATCCCTCTGGGAGGATGTGGAGTGAGGCTCAATCCACTCTCGCTGTCATCTCTGCGGGTCCCTGAGGTCTCTGTAAGAGTCAGGAGCTGCTGTCTTTAAGTATTAGACTGGTGTGTTCAGCCAGGAAATTGTGCCTCTCACTCGCTTCTCTGATCTCAAATATAGGAAATGTTTTTTTTGATGACAATATAGTTTGCGGTAATTTTTCAAACCAGGTCTTTTTTTTTTCTCAAGTTTAATTGCTGGGAGGTGTGGGCTGGGGTTGGTGAGAAGAATCGAGCTTCATTTATGAATCCTTTTTCAGCTTCACTCATAAAGGAAAAGGGAGAGTCCCTGCCGTTGGAGGGGTGAACAAGCACTTCTTGGCAGTGAACTCATCTAGTTGAGACCTCCCTAACATTGGCGGCTCCCCAAGGAGTCAGCGGGACCCTCCTCAGATGGGAGAGCAAAATCATGCCAGGCCCGTGGGCCGGCAGGTGCCAATATTCAGATAATCTAGAAATAAGCAGTGAACGGCTACTCAGAATTCATAAATAGTGTAAGATTTATAACCGGTACTGGCTGTAATCATTTCACCTTGGTGTCCCAGGTTCCTGAAAGTGAGTTGTCACCTAATAAGATGTTTCACTTCCAGATTTGTCTTTTCTTAAAAGGTCACGCTAAAAGTAGACTTTGGTTTTAAACTTGGAACTTTTTTTTGGGGGGGGCAAAATTCAACCGTGCTTATTTATTTATCAGAGGTCTTGTCTGATTTTACCAAAAGGATTGACTGTGTTTTGCTACCTGGAAATCTGTGTCCGTTAGCAATCACATAGTTACAGGAAAACACAATTTTTAAAATATTAGAAAGCAAGCAAAGATATTGACAAAAGGAGGGCCCATCTGGGCAAGCAAAGGAATTCATGGTTCCAAAATGCATTATGGAAAGGCAACTAGTTACCTCTAAAAACAGAGCTGGAGTTCTGAAAAGGAATAGTTTCCAGCTAAGTACCAAAGTTCGCAGAGAAAAATAGAAAACTCACCCCTTTCTGGGAATGGGGTATTATCAAAGTGATACAAGATTCTCTTAAGATTGCAGGGCAGGTCTAGCTTCCTTGCTAGGAACATTGCCAGCTACGCATGTTGGTGAAGCAATTCCTATTATTCCTAGGGTCTGTCACAGTTATTATTCAGCTGAGGATTTTTACTGACTACAGTTACCATCATGTAAGTTGGAAACAAACTTACAAAAAATTGGAAGAATGACACAAATAACTTCCCTCCTTTTGCAAGAGAATCACCTAAGCCCAGGAGTTGGAGGTTGCTGTGAGTTGTGAGGGCACAGCACTCTACTAAGGGCGAAGTGAGACTCTGTCTCTAAAAAAAAAACAACAAACCATTGGGAGTAGCTGCCAACATGACAGTCCATCACTCTCCGGTACCTCCATGTGTATTTCCTGTGAATGAGGGCATTCTCCAAAATTTTGACAATACAACTGCCACAATCAGGAAATTTTACAAAACATGACTATCCTTTGATCCTCACACCCAAGTATCTCTAGTCGCTGTTCAGAATCACTCGCTAACATCTACCTTCAACAGCTCCTTTGTCTTTTCTTGACCCTCTCGCCCTTGACCCTTTTGAGGATTTCAGCCCAGTTGTTTTGCAGAAGATCCCTCAATGGATTTGTGGGTTGCTTCTTTGTGACGGGACTCGGGCTGTCGGTCACCGCAGGGGCCACACAGAAGTGTGCTTGGTCTTCACCTCCCATCCTTTATCCCATTGCTGCTTTAACCATGTGATTAAAATGTGGCCTTCCGGGTGATTCCACTTTAAAATCACCCTTCCGAACATGTTATGAATATCTTGTGGAAATGACATAAATATCCTATTATTTATTTACTTGTTTGTATCTACATGGACTCGTGATCGTCTATTTTATCCAAGGGGTTATAATCTATGATTGTCGTTTATTTTAAGGCTTCGTTTGCCTCCCGTTTGTCCACAAGGAGCCAAATCAAGCCAGCTTCTGTGTCCTGTGGACACGTCCCCATCACTCTGTGAGCGCTTCCCTCAAAGAGGGAGTGAACGGATCTTCCAGATTCATGTTTTTTTCTCTGTCCCAGAAGCAGCTGTTTGGCCAAAGTGCTCTGATTCTGTTAAAGGAAAATGGTCATTAGAAGTCGAGCTCTGGTCACCAGGAGTGCTCATTGTGGTTGGGGCAGCACTTCTCCTACGGCTCTCCCAGTGGGCAATGCTGCAGCATGTGAGTGTGCGCACTCCCCCCACACGTGCACACACATACACATACATGCACACACAGGCACACACACATACATGTACACAAAGGCACACACAAAGGCAAACACATGCACACATACACACATGCACACATATACATACCTACACCTACACACGCACACACACACACAGAATCTCACCTTTACTGCTGTACCATTTTTATGCTCATCAGTACACATCAAAGACTAGCAATTCACACCAATTCCAATCTAACACTGTAGGGTTCGATTTTCCATTTTTCCCTTTTCTGTATTTGTAACTTCCTCCTCTGTCAGTGGGAAATTTGGCTCTCACTATTGCTAGTGAATTTATTTGACCTTCATGGGGTGCTCACACTTCTTGGACCCCAGCTCCCCTTTGTAGAGAATCTCCTTATGGAGACACTGTCCTCACTTGCTTTGGGCTATGACCCTTTGCTCACAGCCACTTCCACTTCTGAAAGTTTTAGAACTAAATTATTCAGAAAAGGACAGAGAAGGGAAAGGCTAGTGACCACCATGCACAAGTAAGGCAGTAAAAAGAAAATTAGGCCAAATTTGAAATTCAGTCAAGCTCAGGGGATCAGCACATATGCTCATTGTAATGAACATGTAAACTAAACCATTATGGCCTAAAAACTTCTAATGTCTTCCTTCTTTCCTTCCTTTTTTTAACTCTAGAGGGTCATGTGGATTAATATTTCTTGTTGGAAAGTAATGATCACTTAAGTTTGCTAAAAATTTCATTTTGTATCACTTTCTTTCTCTTTTATTAATTAATTTTAATGCATTTTATTTAAAAATGTTTTTGAGGACCAAAGAAATGTTAACCAGGACTCATGAGGTATATACTTGGATTAGAGAGTGAAAAATTAATCTCATGAATTAATTCATTGCTATATAAAAATACTAAAATTTGAATCCAAATTTTCTTCTTTTGCTTTCCCGTAGAACCTTTCTAAGCCCTCTTCATAACAATTAGACAAATTAAGCCCATTTTATTGTATAAACAATAAAATCTTAGCAAAACAGATCAAATAATTTTATTTTACATTTTTATTGTTAAAAATGACTTAAAAGCCATTAAAGTGAATATAGTGATGTGGGGGGTATTTTAAATCAAACAATTGTCATTTTTGTGGGGTTATGTTAGATGGTCCTCACATCCTATCCTGCACCAGGGTGTTAGAAGCAATGTTAGAAGCTTCTCCTATGAAGCCAGGCAACTGAAAACGTTAGTGAAGTGATATGTGGTATCTGCCTGCTTTGCTTAACCCTTGCATTGCCTCTTTTCTGCTGACAGGAATAGTTATGGCCATTTTGGAAGCTGGGTGTTGAAAATTGCTTCATCTTGAAGTACTTCTACAATTGTAAAATATTTAAACTCGTATTAGTGAAAAGGGTCTTTATAACACCGTATCATATAACACCCACAGTTTTTCTGAAAAATTAGAGAAGCAACTCGTGGTTCTCAGATGGACCAATATAAAACAAATAAGCAAGGTGACCACAGTTTGCGCTGCAGGTGAACAATCTTGCAATGTAGTGACCTTGAGATTGCCAGCTGGTGTTTCACTGCCTCCTACAGAGACGTGAGATGAGGGGAGAGGAGGCGGAGGGGGGCAGGTCCACGTTGCCATGAATTGTATGCAATGTCAGACAGAGGCATAGCAAAGTTTCAAGCTCTGCTGAGTGTGCAGTTGAAATGGAAAGACACCTGAGCTCCGCTTCCTCTCCTGGTCCTTTGTTTTCTCTTGTAGCACCTGCCACATCATATTATAATCCACTGTTAATGTGTCTTGTCTTTTGGTTGCTGTTAACCCTTTTGGAGATTAAGAACCCTTTTGAGAACCTGATAGAATATTTGGTTTCTTCTCTTGGAAAAAAATGCGCATCAGCACACACCCCCACTGAGGAAGTTTCTGTAGAAAGTTTCAGGACTCTTGTGGGCACTTTGAACTTCTGGGGTCCAAAGATCTCAGTTAAACGTGCCCTACCATCGCCCTCTGAAGGACAGGTCTATGTCTGTGGTATCTGTGAACTCATGTCATCTTAACACAGTGCGTAACACATGTGCGTGTCCAACTGCTATGTGTTAAGACGTGCACATTGTTTGGGTGCAGTAGCTCAGCCTGTAATTTTTGGGAGGCCTGGGACAGTGGATCGCCTGTGCTCAGGAGTCTGAGACCACCCTGAGGAAGAGCAAGACCCCATCTCTACTAAAAATAGAAAATCTAGCCGGGTATTGTGGCAGGTGCCTATAGTCCCAGCTACTCAGGAGTCTGAGACAAAAGAATTGCTCAAACCCAGGAGGTAGCTGTGAGCTACAATGTCACAGCACTCTATCCAGGGCAATAGAGTTAGACTCTGTCTCAAAAAAAAAAAAAAATATGTACATAAAAATATAATTGGCATTTATTAAAACAATTTGAGACAAATTCTTTGTGGGACAAATTCAAAGGTTTGTTTCAAACCTGTTGCGAGGAGGTAATTTCCAACAAAGTTTTCTTTCCTGGTAGAGATTTTTTAGGAAGACAAGGTGTCCTGATAACACTGGTAGGTTAGATTCAAGAAAGGAACATTTGGCTAAAGGTAATGAAATTCCTCAGGGGACAGGCGGTCAACTATGCAAGTTGAGAGTCATTTTGTCAGGAAATTGCTCAGCTCTGTAATCAGAAATGTGCGGTACTTCTCAGAAGAAACTGCTCATCACATCAGATAACAAATCTCTGACCCAGACCACTTTACCTTTGGGTTTGAGACCATTTTCCTTCTAATAGTACAAGGTGGCGACTACTAACGATCATGATAAAAAGGGTGATAGAAGGCTAGGGAAGGGGAAAGTCACTGAACTGACAGGATGGGAAAGGCCTGGGGATGGTCCTGGAGGATGCACATAGCTGAGGCAGGCAGATCCTGAGGGCAGGGCGTGGGCAGCAGATGGACAGGGAAGCTAAGGGTAGAAATGACCACTGGGTTCAGGGCAGGGTGGATGGAGCTCAGAAGACAGAATAAGGGATATTTAGATTTCATTGACTGAAGATGTCTAAACTAGGCAGAGCATAATCCAAGTGGTGTCATAATTAACCTGAACAGGTGTGGTGGGCAGAGCAGTGAATGGAGACTGGAGTTCAGAGAAGCTGAGAAGCCCTCAGGCAGGAAGGAGGGGGACCCCAGGAAGGGAGGCAAAGTGGAACAAGAAGGAGGCCTCTGGCAGCATCTTGCAAAGGGAAAATGCAGCTTTTAATACCTGGATCCAGGCAAAAGGTGGAGAATAGTAGTGTGAGCTTCCACAGGCCAAAAATTCACTGGCCTGATCAATTGACTGGATGGGTGATGTCCAGGTGGGTGTGGTGGGGGCAGTGGATGGCAGGGAGGTGGCACCATTTCTGGGCGGGACTTAGCTATTCTCTTGTTCCCACAATGTTGGACGGTCCTTGAGGATAGTACTTATTATCCAGACTGCCCTGAACTGGACTCCCTGTCTTTCCCCTGACCAAACCAGTGAGCAGTTAGCTTGCCTGCAACAGAAACCATTCCCGTGTGTTGAAGACTAGCTTGCCTGCGACAGAAACCATTCCCGTGTGTTGGAGACTAGATTGTGGACGAAGGGAAAGACAGCAAAAAAGAGGAAAAGTGGTGACAGATCAGACACCTCTTTCAGTCTCCCTCCATGTGTCCTCAGGGCTCCTCTGTGGTCATTTCTAGGATGTCCCAGTCCTGAGTGGCAGAGACGCATCTGTGAAAGGAACAATCCCAAATGATTTAATGTGAAAATAAAGGGCAAGGAGGGAGGGTGGGATGAGGAAGAGGGAGGTAAGGGAGAAGATCACAGAGCAATAGTGGGCCCAGCTTGTTTCCCCCTGGCTGTTGGGGACAGGGTCACCCCGGGGACTGGAAATCGCTCAGATGAGCTCTTGGCTGGATCCCCTCATGACCATTTTCGAGTATTAAAATGCTCGTCCTCCAAGGCCTGCTTGGCACTGTGGGCATGACCACACAGACTCACAGAGACGCCGAGGGTGCTGCAGGAAACAGCGATGCTGGCCAGACCGGGGAGCATAGAGGCGGGAGGAGCGGCAGGGAAGGGTAGGGAAGAGCACAAGGCAGAGGAGCCCTAGAGAAGCAAGTGAGAGCTCACAAGAAAATTAAAAAATCATTTGCAGATCATGGTTTGCAATTTGCTTTACAATATTAACCTTTCTCCCAACATCCCACAGAAATCTTGAGGAAAATTCCCATTTGGGGTTCACACATTCTGGAGTTAAACATGCTTTGGCTTCCCCTGGCAGCCCAGCACCTGAGGCTCCTCCCCCTTTCCTCCGGACGCCGCCCTCCTGACCCACTCACCCTTTTCTGGTATCTTCTCCAGGGAAGCCCAAGGCAAGGAAAGGCTGAAGCTGAGATGAAAGAATCCCACTTCTGTCACACAAGCCACCCCCACTTCTCCCCCAGCGTGGACTCAGCACCTGAGATTAAATGGAGCATCACACTAGGATGTGGGGGAGTCCAGGATGTCAGGACATGGCCCTGCTGGGAGGAGGCCACAGTCTGCTCAGAGAGGAAAGGAAATGGGTGCTGGGAAGGGCAGGGGTGGCTCTTTTCTGCAGGGATCCTTAACCGAGCAGGCCTGCCCTGCCCCACCCGCGGGCACCACATGAAAGCGGCCTCAGGCTCTCATCTCAGACTCTCTTTTCTCCAGGAGAGCAAAGCGCTGAGCTGTTGTCTCAGAGCCAAAATCTGCAGGGGAGAGAACCCTCTGCTTCCTTGGAGAGTGGCCGTGGAAGGACCAGGTGATTCCAGAGAGGCTGCGGTTGATGTTTCTGATGTTCTTTTTAGGCTTAGGAAGAAGCCATCCCCTCGCCCAGACTTCCCTGTGTCCCTTAGCGCTCAGGCACGGACCTGAAACGTACATGCAAGGCACTACCACTCACTTCTTACACAGTTCATGTTCTCTTGGGTGCATCCTAATTCAACTCAATGAATGCCAATGTAGAATCTTGGAATGTTTCCTGGGGTCCAGAAAATACAGAAAATATGTGAAGAAGGGACGCTGCTCTCAAAGAGCCCATGGGGGGCTGGGGCAGAAAGGCCTCAATGAACTGCACACGCTTCTACCATATTGATAAGCCCAGGTCCGGATAAACTGGCACGAGAGTGCCTGGGGCGTGCAGGCCTGTGGTGTTTATTAAGTGGATGGCAGATGGGCAGTGGTGTCACCGTCATTGGTACCTCTCATTGTTGGCAGGCACACTTCAGGTTCTGCCCCAGTTGGTGCTAAGCAAACATGCCTATTTATCTCAAACGGGTGTTGAGAGAAGGTCGCTGCTAATTCTACGAATTCTAAGGTGCATCCTGTTATTGCAGCACCGGGTGGCGTTTCTGCAGTTCGTAATTTCCACTAGACTCTACCAGATGGGGCACAGGGGTCCACGATGAATCAGATAACCCTGGTCTACTCATGCGTCCAGCTCCCCAGAGAGCTTTTTGACCTATGAATCGCCCCACCCATAAAAGGCTAAGAGAGAAAAGTTGCTTTATATGAATCATAGACTGAGCCCACCATGCCTAATACCTGAAAAGCAACTTTGCTATCATTCTGTGGCTTAGGGTGACATAATACATGTCGGGTCCTGCTGGATCCCACAGACATTGTTAAGAGATCAGACTCCGTATCCCCTTCTCCGTTTGAGTGCAGGATGGATTTGTGTTTGCTGGGTGGAAATCAGCAAAAGCCCTCTATCCTCTACCATCGTGATCCTGGTTCAGGGATGGATAATTTGGTTTCTCTCTCAAGCCAGCGCTGAGCGATGGCCTAGGGCTGTCTAAGGGGAGGATGCTGGGGCTCTGTGTGAGCTCAGTGGGCTGTGAGTGTTTGGGGGCCACTCTCTGCTAAGCCCCTGAACAGCTTTCCAGCTGGTGTCCCCACCCCTCCATTATTCTTGCCCCCTGCTTCCAGTTTAATCTTCCTGAAGAGCACAATCCCCCCTTCCTTATCTAAAAAGCAAGTCTTAGCTGTACCCAGAGTGTCTTTGAAACTAAGCCCAAATTCCTTAGCCTGGTATTCAAAATCCTTCCAGCCTGCCCTCGCCCCTCTCTTCAATATTAACTCTCCATTATTTTCCTCCTTGCTGTCTTTGCCACACAAGGCCCCAAGTGAACAAGAAATAGAACAAAACTCATCAACTTCTCCCTGTCCCCCTGACACGGCCTCCTCTTTTCTCATTTCTCTCTGCTGAATGCATAAGCCCCAAACTTGCTTATTCTTTAAGACTCATATGTTACCTGCTAAAGAAGCCTCACCACATTCCTCGTGGGGAAGTGTCCCCTCTCTTGTGAGCTGTTCCCCTACCTGCGTGGCAGCAACACTGGAAACAGTCCCTCCCTAGTGCTGGCTGAGCACCCACCTGGCAGGCACTGAGTGAGTGCGTCTGTCCCGCTTCCCGCAGCAGTCGGACGGGGCAGGTGGACTGTCACACTCCCTATTTACAAATGAAGACATTGTATTTTGCTGTGGGTGGGAAACGCCCACCGTCACACAATTCCCTAGGACTGGGGTCATGTCTAGGTCCCCCACTATTTCATCATTCTCAGGGCATTCACCAGTTTATGGCTGTGTCGAGCTCTCAAGAGACATAGAACATTCCAACTCAACTCTGTGCATCTTTAGAAGATGGGGACACCTCTAAGTCACCTTCTCATCCCTGGTGCCAAGCGCAGCCCCTGGCACCTAATGGGAGCTCTGGATGACAGGTTGAATGAGAGATTGTGTGGACACTGCTTTCAGAGCTCTGGTTTGGAAAAACTCTGTTAATAAGGGCATCGGCCTTTACTGTGCTTCATCAGGGTTTCACTTTGTGGAGTTGGGCTTGAGAAAAAATCACTCAATTGTGACACGTCTCTGAGTCCAGAGGCCACAATTATTTGACATATTACAAAGGGTTTGATCGCAACCCTCAGCATCAGCAGGTGAGAACAGTCGGGGGGTCGCACCCATGAGTCCAATTGGATGCAATCAGCCTGCTGATGTCAATTCCTTCTTGCAGCAATGCAATATTTTTTTGGGCTCTGGATTCACCTCTCCTTGTAAGGACACGCTGCTCTCTTGGGCTCTGGACTCACCTCTTCTTGTGTGTGGATGGCTCCCTGGGGACTGAGCTGAGCAGCCTCGTCTCTGAGCATGAGAACAAGGAAGGTGAGAAGGGAATAGAGCATCTTGCTTATTTTAGGGTCTGAGAAACTTTACTCCCCTCTCTAAAAACCCACAGTTTCCCCCACATTTTCCCCCCAGAGACTTCTGCAGTCAGAGCTTGAGAAAACAAACCAAAATAAAAAAACAAAAACAAAAAAAGGACTTCCCAGGTATTGAGGTCAGAATATTATTTCACCATGGGCAAACTTTTTTCTTGTGACATCTGGAGGGTTAAAATAGAACAAAGGAGCCAGCCACCTGCCAGAAGGTCTAAGAACCCAGAAGTGACATTAGCAAGTGGTTAAATTCATGGAATCCAAATATCTATTTCATCGGTCATGGCCAGCTGGGACATTAACATACCTAGAATTGACGAAATTCATTTTTTTCTGAGAAATTAAAAACTTTTTGTTTGAGTAACCTGTTTTCCCCCTCCCCGGCCCTCTGCGAAAGGTTCTGTTTCTTGTCTGCTAGATGAAGAGATTGAGCTCTGTTGAGACTAGGTTAATTTCATCCATGGTAGAGATGGGAGGAATTTCTAATTTTCTCTGCTGTTTCCTGAAAATTCCATCTCTCTCCTGTTATGATCCAAATTTTCCCATATTGATGATTCATCTGTCTGATTTATAAAAAAAAAAAAAAAAATGAAATTCCTCCTTGTCTGCTGAGCTCATTTTGGGTGCTCTATTCCTACTCCTGTTCATCGAGCACCTACTATGTGCTGGATGCATAAGTCCTGCTATGTTAGTGAGAACAGAATGGAGAGTCAATCTTGACTCTTATGGCGGGGCTTACATTTTGGTGAGAGAGAGACATTCAGAGTAATGTGCCATGGTGACAAGTGTTGCAAAGAAAAATAATGCAAACAGGTAGACCTGCCAGGGGTGGGGTGCTGAGGAGCTCACGTAGGTGAGAAAGGCAGAAAGAGCCCTAGTGGGGAGGAGACACTGGGTGATCTGGGACAAAGTGAGAGCACAAGCTGTGTGGCTGTTTAGGGCATGAGCTTCCTTGAGCCAGAAATCAACTCCCTGTCCCAGGAGCAGCAAGTGGGCTGGTGCGAGAGGTAACAGAGCACAGGAGAGAGGTGTCGGCGTGGGTGGTGCATGGATTGGCCAGCCAGGTCAGGTGCTGTGACATTATTCTAAGTTCATGGGAAGCTGTGGGAAGACTGAGAGCAGCAGAGTGAACAAAGGACTTACCAGTTGTCCAACCCAGGTGACTGTGGTGAGGCCACAGCAGGGGAAATAGTAAGCAGTGGGCACTTTGGGGATGGAGTTTAAAAATAGAACCCACAGAACTTCCATGACTGCTGGGGCAGGAATAGAATTATCAAGTATGACGGGATTTCTGGCTTCAGTACTCAGGGAAGATGGTGCCATTGCTGAGATGGGGAAGATGAGTGGGAGCTGGCTCAGGAGGACAAGGACACAGTGGAGCCAGTTGTTTCCGTCATGGTACCTGGCAGCTAATCGGAGAGAATGTGCTTCCCCCCTATGGCTCCATTTGAAAGGGGTCTCTAACTGCCCCTGGTGCAGATGCTACCTTTGTACTGCCCAGGTGAGTCATTCTCCCCTTCCAATAATACTGGCCTTTGCTCTGGGCACCACTGTTTATACCTTTCAGGTTTCACGGAGTAAGTTTTATTGAGCAACTATTACATGGCCAGCCATCATTTTTTTGGACCCATGGAAATAATGAACAAAATCTCATTCTTGCTTTCATGGAGTTTCCATCCTGGTAGCTTTGGGGAGTTGTAAGAGGTGCAGTTTTGCTACAGTAATGAATGATTCCAAAGATTCCATGGTTTACAACAGAAAACCCTTCCTGCTCCATGTTAACTGAAGGCCAGCTCCAGCTCTGCCCTGGGCTGTGGCTCGGCCTCAGGCTGGGGGTACACTAAAGCTCTGCTCTGTCTCCATCTTCTTTCTTCTCAGCTCCAGGCCAGAAAAATCAGCCCCCTGTTTGGTACATGCCAGTCTGCGACACACGGAATTGGTCAGCAGAGCTCTCAAAGAGCAGCCCACTCTCAAGGCTTCCAATGCACATCGCCTCCCATTGGCTGAGGCTCATCTCGCGTCTCAGCAGGCCGCCAATGGGATGGGCCGGGGAGGTGAGCGCCTCCCACGGGGGGAGGGGCTTGGCGGCTCACAAGGCCTGCGGGATGTGGACTGTGGGGCGGAGACTTGGACTTGCCCCAGTGAGAGGGCGGGTTTGACGTGGAAGTGGAATAGGGTCCTGGGCAGAGTTGGGGGGAGGTTCACTCCAGTTTTGTGGTTAGAAATTTAAAATGAGACTCATCACCGTGGTGATTCAGTTTGCGTGGAAAGAGAAATGGCCCTGAGTAAGAATATACACACAAGCCTGGGCAGTGGCCAGTGGCCTTGTTGTCTGAAGGCTGGGAAGGGAAAAGATGGAAGAACTGGGAACAAAGAAGCTCTGAAGATGAGCCACGTAAGTGGGCAAATGGGAGTGGGTAAAAATGTGCCACATGCTGAGGCCCTTCAGGAGGTACCCAACATGGAAAAGTCCTTGAACAACCCAGAAGACAAAATGACATCAGCCGCCCTGAAAACAAACAACAAATGTGCAGGGACACCGTGGCCACTGTGGTGAACTTGGGGCACACATGGGCAGCTGGCATGGATCCCACCTACCCAGGGAGTCAGAGTGTTCAGTCCTAATGAAAGAAGACACCTTCCAAGCTAAGGGACCATATGTCCAAAGGGCCCTAGTGCATTCAGGAAACAAAGGTCCCTTTGGGTCTCCATTATGCATTTGGAGTTTGTTTCTTACAGGTGCCTAGAAGATGTTAGACTCGCAAAAATATCATACCTGCTATGGTAATTGCAACTGGGGCTCCTACTCTGTTGGTTTTATAGAAGTCTATTGTCATTTTACAGAATCTATCTGATATCTTCCAAGGTCAGAGTGGTGAATTAAATGCAAACAGGATGGACAGCACCAAGTCCACAAACAGCCCATGGACCAAATCTGTCCCTTCCCCTGTTTTTATATAGCCTTCAATATAAAGATGGTTTTTACATTTTCAAATGGTTGCCAAAAATTCAGAAGAATAATGTTCTGTGATATGTGAAAATTACATGAAACACAAATTTCAGTGTCTGCAAGTAAAGCTTTATGCAAACTCAGAAATGGTTGAACATTCACAGAACCTCTGAGATTAACCAGTTCCTACTTTAGATGCTTCAGTGTGGCACTGATCTTTGCCACCCTTGGCCAATCCCTTCAATGTGATTGAAGGAGCTCAGGAAATTTTAGCTCAAACTATGACTCCTTGGTATAAAGGGTATTTTGAATTAAAAGCCTTTAGAGATCAATAGGCATTGGAAGGGGCTTTCCCTCTATCTGCATAAACCAGACAGACTGACCAAAAAAAACAACGAACCTCTCTTCCCGTCCCTGTTATCCCCATATGTTGCAGGAAAGAAGGTAAAAAATGCAGCCAGACCTGCCCCAGCCCATTTTAAAGATAATACCTGTGTCTCTGGTTAATTTAATTTCCAAAAAAGCGTCACTTAGTCAGTCTGTTCCATCCCCCCCCCCCCCCACGTCCATTCTCCTGAGTATCTATTCATCCTTCCTAGTAATGGTTGCCACTCAGCATAGTCCCTGTATCTGTCCCCTATAAAGATATGTAAACTCCTAGACCTACCGGGATATAGGGCAGTCTCTCTGTGATTCTCTTCATGCACATGGCAAATAAATTTGTGAACCCTTTATCTTATGCACCTGCCTTATTGTGAGTCTATTTTTGAGTTGATCTTTCAGCAAGCTTTCCAGGCACAGAGGGGAAGTTTTCCTTCTCCCCAACAGGAGATTGTCTTTCATTTTCTATCTTGATTCTGGAGCCTGAAGCTTCAGAATCTTCCTTTGATTCCCTCTGTGATGCCTTCACCCCACAGGCCCGGGGGCCACAGTAGGGCATGTGCTGATCCCCAAATATGGCCCTGGCTGCACAATCCCATGGTCCTCTTTGTTAGGGTCTCCCTGGACTTCCCAGACACCTAACACCTTCCCCTGAAATCCCACCAGCCTCACCTAGAAAGGGTTCCAAGGTGTAACTCTGCCCTTCTACTTGGAGGTTTGCTCTTTTCTCTCAATCCTGCCCCCAGGGCTTCTTACTGTTCTCTGCAGGGTCTCACCTGATGTGCAGCTTCCAGGGTGACCTCTGCTCTCATTTGCTGAGTGCAATTGGCCCAGGTCTCCCCTCCTTTTTTCATTACATCTCCCCTTAAATCTCTCTTTTGTGCTCTTATCTTACAGAATCCACTGCTTCATTACACTTAAAAAATTCATGAAAGCATACTTAGCCTCAGGGATTTCTCTGACCCATCACAATCTCTTCCTTGAGCTATTTTACTTTCTTCTTCTTTTTTTTTATTTTTTCCTTCTTGGTCTCACGTTGTCTTCTTCTGGGTTGGGTGTATTTTTTTCATTTGTACAAAATTTTCAAGGAATCAAAGTTCTTCCTAAATATTCTATTGCAGGGGGCTTGGGTAGGGTTTGGATTGTGACCCAGAGCAGCAAAGCGAGAATGTGTGTGGAATCTGTTCTTTAGCCTTTGTTTCTCTCCATCAACAGCGATTTCTCTCCTGCTTGCGATTATGCTGTTGCTCCTCAGCAGAATCCCTATATTTGGGATACTTACAATGCAATTTCTCTCCTGCTTGCTGCTAATGTGTGATTCCTCATCCCCCTCTCCTGCTGCTTGTACCTTTCAAAAGCAGACGGGAGCCCACCTGATTCTGCTGGTTCTAGCAAGGGGATGTGGCATTGGGTTACAGTCATCTCAGTCGCCCAGCTGCGGGAAGTGTCCTCTTGTCCCTGGGCAGCATCCCTTTCCCATGACCTAGAGTCAGAGGCATATTCTGGCTCAAGGCTGAGTTTGCACTTATCTCAGTATAAGGCTCTGCTCTGTGAGAGACGCCTGCTCCTATCCTACCTGTGTCTGAGAAAACAAAGCGGTGCCAACTCAACTTTTCCCTTCTGAAACTTGAGGGCTTGCTAAGCCTGGTTGAGACAATGAAAGCTAAATAGAGTCCTTAATTTGTGAACCATCAAACTGATGTAGGATGAGTTTCTAAGAAACTGGACCAGAAATTCCAGGATGGAATTCAAAACATTTAGGGAATCATCCCCAAATACTAAGTCCCACTGGAATGTTGTTAGAAATAAAAATGTTATCTAGGACTTACAAATCTATTTCCCTGTATAGAGACGGTGTGTCCCAGTGAGCTGGGGCAACGCTCACATTTCACTGGAGGAGAAGGTGGTGCAGTTTCAGAGGACCAGGCTTGGGAGCACTGTAGGTTCAGGTATTTATGACCCTGGGCAAATAACTTCTCTAATCTGTGGTATTACATAGAGCCCTCAGGAGGATTAAATTAAATTAAATGTGTAAATCACTCATCCCCAGCCCAATGCATAGGAAGTGCTGGATAAATGGCATTAGCTTTCAGAGTAGGACAAGGGGAGATTTTCAGAGGAACCTCAGGGACTAGACTGTGCAGTGCCCGGGACACACCTGCTGGGACCACGACTTTCCTGCTCAGTAGTTAAATCCCTGAACCTCTTGAGGCAGCTTATTATATTAAAAAGTAACCTCAGATACACAGACCTGGGCTCTCATCACAGTTCCATAGTTTCCTAGGTGTGTGACTACAGAAAATACCCTAACCTTGCCAAGGCTCAGTTTCCCATTCTGAAAAATAGGCATAATAAGTCCCATGCCATTGAGTGACTGGGATAAAGTAGATGGTCTGTGTTAAAGCACAGAGGTGGTGACGTTCTCCCCTACCATCCCAGCAACCCATCTTCTCCCACAGTACCTGCTGTACTGTGCTGGCAGGTGTCACTGCTCTTGACAACACTTTTGCTCCCCAGAGGGAGGTGGCGTAACTTGAAAGGGTTACTAATCCCTCGAAACCCTCAGATCACAGATAAACTCATTTCCCGATCATGCCACGTAAGCCAGTGATCCGGCTTTGATGACCCGATTGCACACTGGGGACCACATTAAGGTCGCCACTCAAAACTGTACCCTTGATAAAGGTTGGAGCAGGGCTCACTTTTCTGCCCATGTTCTCTGCGAATGGCACTAAAGGGCACACTGAAGGGGACAACAGTCCCCCAAGGAGACGTCACTTGCAGACCAAGCGCTTGGTCCCCCTGCTTGAAGACTGGAGACCTTATAGCTGGAAAGCATGAAGATATTTTATCATGTTGTTGGCCATTTTAGGTGTGTGCACATGTACACTTGGCATTTTAAAAATATCCACAGGGAAACCATGAAGCAGCTACAAAATTAGGCTTTAAAAGTATTAAATTCCGGCAGCACCTGTAGCTCAGTGGATAGGGCGCCGGCCACATACATCGAGGCTGGCAGGTTTGAACCCAGCCCAGGCCAGCTAAACAACAGTGACAATTGCAACAAAAAAAATAGTTGGATGTTGTGGTGAGCACCTGTAGTCCCAGCTACTTGGGAGGCTGAGGCAAGAGAATCGCTTAAACCCAAGAGTTTGAGGTTGCTGTGAGCTGTAATGCCATGGCACTCTACTGAGGGCGACCTAGTGAGACTCTGTCTCAGAAGAAAAAAAAAAGTAAATTTCTTATTGAAAAGATGAGTGTTCAACCAATCGACTCAATTTAAAAATTTATGAAAATCATGTTCAACAAGTAGAACAAACATTAGTTGGTCAAAGATGAAGGAAAACTCTTTGAAAACTTCAGAAAATTTATACACTTCAAAAATTGATTATTTCCTTTATCTTATTATGACAGCAATTGAAGCAAAACAATGAAAAACAAAGAAATACAATAAGCAAAAGAAGCTAAATAAAGAACCCATATAATTCCACCTATCTAGAGAAAACTATATTGGCAAGTATCTTTTAGATACTTTCTCTGTGTATGTTTATGTATTTTTAGGACAAATATTACATCTTTCCATATAATTTTTGTCTCCCAACAGAATCAAATTTCAATGAGCTGTTATTGTTTTCTCATTAGTTTGTTTCTAATTTTTTGCTATTATGAACATTACAGAGCACGAATAAGTGTAGAGAATGCTTTAGAAAGGAAAAAAGCCCTAAAAATCGTTGCTGAAAAAAGGACAAAACCACTTAGATATATACAAGATGAGACAAAAGTCGTTCTTGATATATCAGATGTATCACTGCACAAACAAATCTTTAGAAATACCCATTTTGGACCAAATTTTATTTTTGATCAAGTTGTCATCTTAAGTAGCTTGTTTTTCTTCCCCTGGCCCTTCCACCTCTGTTTCACCTGTCCTGGCCCCTTTCTAGTCACTGTCCTGGGTGCTGTGGCATTTCAACCCATCTTCTGCCAGCTCAAACACCAGCCCATCGAATTTCTTTCTGGAACATCTGCCCTGCTAACATCCGGGTTTGATTAGTTCCATCATGTGCTTCCTGCCTCCCTCCAGCTGCTGAGCCTGGCTGGAAAGATCACACCACCTGTCTATCTGGGTGTCACTGCTCGTGATGACACCGTTGCTCTCCAGCCTCTTGGGAGCATGGCGGGGATGGATCCATGCCCCTGCCACATCCCTCTGCCAGACCGTCACCATTTTGTTTATGTTGCCTAGTAGCTGCACAGCCTGGGCTGTGTTCCTCCATCAGGGTAAGCCTTGGATTCTCTGTTTATAAAATAAAGGTAAAAGTCATTATTGTTCACAAGAAGTGGAGGCAAGAGTGATGCTTCCCATGTGCTAACACTGGGGAAGTAAGATTTCTTCCTAAGAGATAAAGTAGAAAATTCCCAAACAATAGATGTGATTGAATCTATGGTCTGTAAACCAAAAAGTTGTCTGTGAATGTGTGATTTGGGAACAAAGGCACAAAACTCCAGCCAAAAAGAAAGAAGGGGATTGAGTGGTCCTAAACAGACTGACAGACGTGGAGCCTATCAGGGCGTGTTGGTGGAGGACAGAGGAAGCTCAGTGTCAGGGCCTTTGCACAACCACCTGAGCTTGGATTGGGGTGTGGGAGAGACCCAGTCTAGACAATGTCCGTCTCTACTCTTCACCCTTTTTCTTTTTACACATCATTATTTTTAGCTTTTTCACAATCACTTACTTCTTTGTGCTTTTGAAAAATTTATATTTTGTCCTATTTCTAGCTTTTTGTACAGGTGTTTAGTTCATTTAGTTTATTCTATAAATTTTAGATTAATACACACATTTAAAACCATGAATTTTCCTCTTGGTTCTGTTTTAGCTTAATCCCATGGGTTGTAATGTGCTGTTTTCATATGTTTCTGGGTACCATCTTATTTTGGTTTTGTTTTCCTTTTTGATAACAAATATTATTTAAGCATTAAAAATTTCCCAGGTTGTGAGATTGTTTTATTTTCTGTTTTGTCATTAATTTCTGGTTTTATTGAATTGTGATCAGATAAAATTATCTATGTGGTTTTATTTATTGGAATAAATGAAGATTTTTCTTTGTGGCTGATAATATGGCTAATTGTGGTGAATATTCCACGGACACTTGAAAAATATAATGTCTGTTCCAGGGTACAGAGTCTAATATATATATATTTATATTATATACATATATATATTATATTGTATACATATATATATTTTGTGCAGTTTTGGCTGGGGCTACATATATACATACATATTTTTACATATATATGCATATGTAAAAATACATATATATTATTGTATATATATATAGTGTATATATATGTATTTTGTATATATATATATACAAAAATATATATGTATTTTGTATCTATATATATATACAAAAATATATATGTATGTATAAACATATATATATATATATATATATATGTTTATTTTTTTGCAGTTTTTGGCTGGGGCTGGGTTTGAACCCGCCACCTCTAGCATATGGGGCCCGGTACCCTACCCCTTTGAGCCACAGGCGCTGCTCCAGAGTCTAATATATTAAATCTAGTGTAGTATCTATGTTTGTAGGTCTAGAACAATCCTTACTTTCATTCACTCCTCTGATGTTTACTATGAGTAATAAAATAAAGGTAATATTTACCACTCTTGGTGGGATTATGTTATTGGATATGCAGATTTTCCTATTTTTTCTTTAGTGTGAATTGTAAAATGCCTTCTTAATCTTATTTAATATTTTTTCCCCTGAAAACAACCTTGCCTATGTTGTTTACAGTTGAGATTTCTTTATACTATTTGTATATTGCTAGAATTTGTTTGCCAGTTTTATATTTCAAACTTTCAGAATCACTTTATTTTAGTTCATTCTTATATAAAATAAGAGTTACATGAGGGTTTGTGCACCACCCTCAGGTTGTATATTTTTAATGGGAAGATTTACATTTGTTTGTGTGAAATGTTTGGTGGTATTTCTGGCATATTGTTTTGTTATGCTTTCTGTGTTGTCACTTTTTCAAACCTCTCACTCTGTCATTTTGTTTGCTTTGTTGTGGCTGTTTCTTTCTTTCTTTTTTTTTTTTTTGAGACAGAGCCTCAAGCTGTCACCCTGGGTTGAGTGCTGTTGCATCACAGCTCACAGCAACCTCAAACTCCTGGGCTCAAGCAAGTCTCTTGCCTCGCCTCCCAAGTAGCTGGGACTACAGGCGCCCTCCACAACGCCTGGCTATTTTTTGGTTGTAGTTGTCATTATTGTTTGGCAGGCCCAGGCTGGATTCGAACCTGCCAGCTCAGGTGTATGTGGCTGGCGCCTTAGCTGCTCAGCACAACCAGGTGCTGAGCTGGTTGTGTGTGTTTCTTAATCCTTTCAAAGGCTAGTGTTTTAGGTCTTGGATATCACCACAATTACACCATCACATGCCGCCCTTAATCCCCTAATTCTTTAGATTGTCTCTTGCCTTCCCAACTACATTTGTTTCTTTTCTCACAGTCCTTCCCTTGTCTTAGTCACTAGATTTTATTTTTCTTATTTATTTTTTATTAAATCATAACTTTGTACATTGATGCATTGATGGGGTTCAGAGTACTGCTTTGATATACAATGTAATCACCAGATTTTAGTTGATTAGTTTTCTTGATACGTTCCTTTGCACTAAGGTAGTCTAATTAAATTTCTCTTATCTGATTTAGCAGCTTGAAATATTTTTGACACCTAACTACAGATGTGAAAATGACATTTACACAAAGCTTCATGCTCTTGTCCCCTCCTAACTTTTGTCAATTCTATCATTTTTAAGTTGTAAGGTTTTATGACATTCTTTTCTATAAATAACCCTAATCTCAGCATCTGTTTTGGTAGTCGTACACTTAATTTAGTACTCATTGTCATTCTTTTGGAGCATGTCGCCCACAGAGCTTAATTTTCAGCTTTTTTCTTGTTTGAATGAATATGAACCAGAGGCTGGGGGTGCGGGAAGGTTGGGGACCTCCCTCTCCCCTCCCTCTCCTCTCCCTCTCCCCTCCCTCTCCCCTCTTCCCTCTTGGCTGCAGACTTGGACCATTTCTCCTCTTTACCACCTGGGGTCGCTGCCACGCTTCCTAAACCTTATGAAATTTCGAAAACGTAAGCCAGGGTGACACCTCTTGGTGGAAGAAGAGGACGCTGCCGTAGGAGAGCGTGCAGTGAGGTCCTCCTGCCGGCAGGGGCAGTGCTGCAAGGCGCCCCGGACACAGGCACCGAGAGCTAGAAGCCGGCGTAGGCGCAGGCGCAGGCGCATGCGCAGACACGCGCTCCCGGCATCCCGCGCTCCTGACCCCGCGCCGCCAAGCTCCTTGCGGACTCCGCGGAGGGTGGGCGCCGCCGTGGGCTCCGGCCGCCGGCGGGTGTCCGCGGAGTGCCGCCCGGCGCCGCCTGCCGCCGCGGCCCATGGGTAGAGTCAGCCGGGCGGGCCGGGTAAGTCGCGGGCCGGCGGTCCCGGGCGGGCGCCTGCCGGGACCAGGGGCGGGGGCCTTCCCTGGCGGCGCTGGACTCGAGGCCGCGGCTTCAGGCCGCGCGGCGAGGGGCGAGGGCCCGGCCAGCCCGAGCCGCCGGCGGGCTCACCCTCCGCGGCGGGCGCTCGTCTCCTGGCGCGGTCCGGCCCCGCGTTCCCTGCCCACCGCCGCCTTCTGCTAGCCAGGCCCTCGTCCTCTTGCCGAGTTCCTCCCGTCTGTCTCTACCCGTCTCCCTGGGACCAAAGAAGGTTTTTTCTTCTCGTGGACCACGTCCTGGTGGAGTTGCCCGCTCCTAGACCCCAGCATCCCCGAGGGTGTTCCCTGTGGCCCCGCACAACTGCCCCTCTCCGGGGCTCCGGGGAAGGACCCTCCTTCCCGACTAGGGTTTCGGGTGTTGGCAGACACTCGCCTGGCCGGGTGAAGGCAGTGGTGAGTCTGGCATCGCCTCGGGCCTTGCGGTTTTAAAGGGGCATTTGAGCACTCACGTCCCTTCTCCTAAGCAGTTTTGAGTTTCATCTCTTGCCCGGACGACATGTTATGAACAGAAAGAAGATAGGAGTCGAATGAGGCTCTGTTCTTTGCAGAGTTTGGTGTCTAGGAAAACAGTCATGAAAACCCTGGTCTGTGTTAATCTGAGGGACTAGAGTGGGGCCCAGAGAGGCCTCAAAGAGAAGGTAATGTTATGCAGAGTCTCTTCATTAGAAGTGTGAGATGGGGGAAAGGCTCCCTGCCGAAAAAGTAAATACAAAAGTAGCAGAAGTGAAGCCCCATCGTGCGTTCTGGAAACTGCAGGTAAAGCAGAGAGAAATAACTAAGGAGGGCGTGCTATGATCAGAGAGCTGGTCAGGCCAGATCGTGGGGGTCCATTGAGAAGTCAGTAAAGTAGCGCCCTTGAAGGTATTTACTGCTAAAGCCTGGCGTAAAGGGGAGAAATAGGATATTCTTTAGAGGCGAGGTTCTGCAGGTGCTATCTGCCTCTCTGCAACAGGTGGAGTTTTTAAAGAAGGCAGCTCCATTTCTGCATTTTTGGTGGATAAAGGCCCAAGATATTTTGAGCATATTAACGCTCTGTGGGCGACATGCTGCAGGGAATATGGGTAACAAATTAGTCATCTAAATTGGGAGCATTTTATTTTTAGAGTTTATTAAACAAGATACGGCATACTGTACAGTTCAGAATAGAGAGAGTATTTAGGCGGTGAGGTTGTAGAGCTCTGTGGAACCAAAGAAAGCCCTTTGTGGGGAATTTTGAGACAACTCTTGTACTCTCTGAAACATAACTTTATTTAAAGTGAGTTTCTTTTTACTTAATTTGTTTTAAATTACCTTCCTATTCTCTGTGTGCGGATTTTTTCAGTCCTCTTCCCCCCCCCAAGAGAACAGATGATCCCAAGTTCATCATTCTTCAGACCTTTCATAATAGTAAATAGTGAAAGATGTTTTGTTGCAGACCCAAATTACTAATGACTCTAGTGGACTTTGTTTGCAGTACCCTCAGGCCTGTGATGTTTTGATAATAGCTGAGTATGAGAATGAATAGAAATATTAAACCGTGACAAGGGTGTTAGAAGTGGAGGTACAGAAAAAAAATTTAATTCTTTAGAAAGTCATTGTAGATCTTATACATGAGGTAGATTCCTTTTATAACCATATTTTTTGCAGACATCAAAGTGTACCATCCCTTCCTGTTTCCCTTCCTGTGTATACTTGGCATGTTCTTCAGGCTTCACTGATCCAGGCTTTGATTTATGATGCATAGATATCTATTTAGTGATTAGAAAGGCTTTTTTCCTTAGGTGCTTAGAACTCAGACTTTGAATCATTATTGGTTGTATGGTGGTAGTAGTTTTTCTCCCATTAATTATGGTACACAATTTAGATTTTACGATACTTATATCAAATATCACTTGTCATAAGTTATGTCTTTAAAAAGCAGATCTGTGTATCTTAACTATTTTATAATAATGTGATTTAAGTAGGTGCACTAACATTTCCATCCATTCACTAATACATTTAGAAAATAGTAATAGAATGCTTGATGGTAAGCTAAAGAGAAAAAGATGATTAAAACAGTTCCTGCTTTTAGGGAGCTTGTCATGTAGTGAGAGATGAGTGTGAACAGTATGCAGCATAATAAGGTCGCTGGAATCTGAGTGTGTTATGGGAAACAGATTGGCAGTAGTTGGTTTTATGTGGAGACAGTGGTCACTAAAGTCTTCTAAGATGCTCTTGTAGAGTACGTGGATGGGATGCTTCTGAGAGGCGTGTTCCATGTTATTTTTCCTGTCAGTCATACATTTTTGGAAAAATACTTGCCAGCTTAGGTGGAATCTTGAAAAGTTAATCTTCTGCAGAACCATGTTTCCTCTTAGAATAAATAAAGTCTATGTGAGAGATGGGTTGATCCGAAAGTGGGGGTGCCACAGAAAAGTAGTAAATAGTAAGTACTTTAGAGAGGTTAGAAAGACCAGTGATTTGTTTGTATTTGCATTTGATCTTGGCTTCTGGTATATCCAAATGTTAGAAAGTGCTTTTTTATTACCTGACACCAGACTCATAAAATAAATGTTTTATCATCTAAATAATATCTGAACATTAATTAGGTTAAATTTGTGTTGTTACATTTCAGTGGTTGCAGTGGGAAGAATAAACAAGCTATTATCATAAATGCTTAAAACAGTTAAAATAAAAAATACATACTTTTTTTTTTGAGACAGACTCTCAGTATGCTGCCCTTGGTAGAGTGCACAGCAACCTCCAATTCCTGGGCTTAAGTGATTCTCCTGCCTGCCACAACGTCCAGCTGTTTTTTTGGTTGTAGTTGTCATTGTTTAGCAGGCCCGGGCTGGGCTCCAACCTGTCACCTTTGGTGTCTGTGGCTGGCACCCTACTCCCTGAGCCAAAAAATACATACTTTTAAGGGAATAAATACACATAAATAAAACTACACAAAAGGATAAAAGCAAGGATATAGTAAGAACTGGATTTGGGCAAATCATGTGAATGGGTTGGGGAAGCCGTTTGGGTTGAGTGTGGTTTTTTGTTTAGATCTTTTGTTTTGGATGGTGGATTCCCGGGTGCTTGTAACATTATAATAAATGAAAGCAGGCCATACATGCAGGATTGGTTAAGGAGAGTGTGTCTACTATGATTAATCCAGTTCTTTGAACTTTAAGTGAGAATCAAGAGAAACAAGAAAAGCTCTTTTATTGTGAGGCACAGGTTTGATTTTATAACTGTTGTGTTACAGAAAAGTAGCAGATGCTGGTAAGATGACTTTAGTTTCTAATAATTTAAAGTGTTTTTGAAGGTTTGAGAAGAGAAACTAAACTTTAAATGAACATAAGTTTTTGCTGCGTAGAGATTTCTGAAGCTTGCAGAATGAGACAAATCAAATAGATTGTCAACAAACCATCTTAAATGGAAGTGGAATCATAAATGTGTGGTCTCATAGCATCTCATTAATTCAGTGTTGAAATTTTTGTTAAATATTGAATTCTTAGATGGAGGAGCTATGTTGGCAGCTGAGATCTGCACTGCTTGATTTTTTAACCTCAAAAATACAGACTATTTCCCTCAGTGTTAAGTAGGGATATGCTAGTGTTAGTGTTAGTTACCTCACCCCTACACCCCAGTGCTGGCTCCTTGCCTATTCTTTTTTAATTGTTTCTAACTTAGCAATTTAAATGACAAATTAATAAGGATACAGTTCCATGGCATGAAGTTCCATGGCTTTGCAGACAGTATGAACTGTGTATTGGGCATCATTTCCTCTTTGACATGGGTCAGGCAGTGATTTTTGTCTGGAGATAGAATAGTGAACAGGATAAACTGAATGGATGTTTTCATGGAGTTTATGGTAGAGAGTTTAAACTAGATTCTAAAGTGAACCCCTAAATTTTTGAAGACATGGTGGTATTTCAGCCATGTAAAAACTGGAGTTCATTACTTTTTCTTTATTTGGCCTCAGTGCCTTAAGCCTAATGCTGCAAGTATTGCCAGATTCCTGTACCACTTAAACTGTGGCATCGAGGGCTTGGGGCTTGCCCTGTTGAACGTGCTGCTTTCCCCAGAGTGGGTGAACTAGAGAAGACTTGGTGGGAGGAGAATCCGTAGGTATCACTCCATGTTCATGTGATCCCCAGGAGCGGTCAGCCAGCCACCGTGCCCCAGATGCGCTGCTCTGCTTTCATACACCCTGCTTCTCCATCGGGGGGTAATTAAAAATGAGAATGGATCGTCTGAAGCAATAGAGAAAACAGGAAAGTGGTGACAGTTTTGTGGGGTGCTGACTTCAGGCAGAAGGTTAACTGTACTTAAGACCAGAGCAGCTCGTCCAAGGGGATTAAAGTTGATCCGATCCCCATCCCCCACCCCACACAGAGTGGAACCAAGGCCCCATGAGGTGCTGGGACCCCACACAGAGTGGCACCAAGGCCCCATGAGGTGCTGGGTGGCAAGTAGGTGGGGGCTGAGAGGCAGGAATACACTGAAGAGAAATGTTTGCCTTGAGTCAGGGCTGAGGGTGGGGAGTCTTGAATATTTTCCTTCTCTTTTTTCCACCTTCTCTTCCTGGGACTCACAGAATACCACCACAGCTGGCTTGTGTGTAACTCAATTTCTATGGAAAATGCTTCCTGGGCCCTGGGAGATGACAAGATTTGGAATGTGTCCATAAATTGGGAACTATTTTGCTAAGCATTTATTTGCAATGGGTGGATTTTATTTTAAATTTTTTTCTCTTTTTGTAAGAAATCGATTTCTTCTTTTAAGAAATGGCTTTGTTAGTGGGTTTCAGAATGTTGATGGGTTTTTGTGAAGGTGGCAGTTGGAATTCACTAGAAAGGGCGTAGAGTTAACACTGCTCAAGTTGGAAGGGGCCTCTTCCTGTGACCGTGGACAGATAATTCTTTAAGCTCCAGTGTCCTCATTGGTGCAATGCTGGGCTTCTAATGGTGCCTGCTGTAGTCACCACATTTAACATGTTGGGGCAAAAGGGCTTAGCAGGCAGTTGACTCTTGTAATTTTTATTGTTATCATGTAGTCCTCTATTCTTCTAGGATACTTTGTTGCTCACATGTAGATTGATTGCTTCTTTGTAGTCACTGTCATTAAAGATTATAGATTTCTACTTTATGGGAAAGTCAAAGTATTTAAGATAGAACCTGCTCACTCCCTGCTTAACAATTATAATTTGCAAAATAACAGTATCTGTGAGATTATTTCTGTCATTTTTTTTTTTAGGAGTATGTTCACATTTTTTCTTTGCAAGTAGCTAAGTGTGCTAAATCAATGTAGTAATTGGTATTTTTGTGAGTCTTCTACTTTTTTGCTATTGGGATAAATAGAATTTAAAAAAAAATGTGCGAGTATAGCTTCATGTATTAGATTCAAGCGTTGGCGATATTTGTTGCTGAAGGGTCCTAAACCTTTTACCGCCACAGTTTTACTTTGATGTGAAAAGCTTTGAAATCATTCCTGTATTTTGCGTTCTTTAATCTCCACCTCTCCTGCCTTTCAGCATTAAATCAAAAAGAAGATGTCCCTGTATGATGACCTGGGAGTGGAGACCAGTGACTCAAAAACAGAAGGCTGGTCCAAAAACTTCAAACTGCTGCAGTCTCAGCTTCAGGTGAAGAAGGCCGCTCTCACCCAGGCCAAGGTAACAGCAAGCCCAGGGGTAAGAGCGGAACTCTCCAGGGTGGGTTCCTTGTTAGGGTTACAAGTGATTTGGTTTGAGCTTGCTTTTCTGCTTTTTTATTGGGTAAATAGAGTTGAAATTGGGGGAGAGGAACAAGCAGTGTAAGGTCACTTTGCTGCTCCGAGTAGTAGGGGTATTTCAGGAGTAGCAATGGAGGGAAACTGTACTCTTTATTTTCATTTTATTTATTTATTTTAAATTTATTTATTTTTATTGTTAAATCATAGCTGTGTACATTAGTGCAATCAAGGGGTACAATGTGCTGCTTTCCTATACAATCTGAAGTATTCTCATCAAACTGTTCAGCGTAGCCTTCATGGCATAGGAAACTGTACTCTTGACAGCATATTTC
>CAUYPK010086550.1:0-11733 GCA_963574355.1 Loris lydekkerianus | reverse complement strand
CTTCTAGCTTGAAAGGTTTCAGCAGAGAGATCTGCAGTTATTCTAATATTCTTCCCCTTGTGGGTAATGGTTTTCTTTTGTCTGGCAGCTTTCAGAATTTTTTCCTTCATATTAACTTTAGTGAAATTGATTATGATGTGTCTGGGGGATGTCTTATTTTGATTGAGTCATGCTGGAATTCTGAAACTGTCTGCTGTCTGAATTTTGGAGTCTCTTGGCATGTCTGGAATGTTCTCCTTCATAATGTCATGGAGAAGAGACTCTGTGCCTTGTGCAGCCACTTCATCACTTTTGGGGATCCCTATAAGACGAATGTTGGTTTTCTTCGAATTAGCCCAGAGCTCTCTGAGAAAGTGGTCTGTTTTTGCTCTCCATTTTTCTTTTTCTTTGATGGTTTGGGAATGTTTGAAAACTTTGTTTTCAATGTCAGAATTCCTTTCTTGTGTTTGGTTTATTCTGTTACTGAGGGATTCTACTGTGTTTCTCAGATCTTTGAGGGATGCAACTTCTTGTGTCAGTGTTTCAAAATCTTTGGTCATTTGGTCTTTGAATTCGTTTAATTCTTGAGATAACTTTTGGAATTCTAATTCAATCTTATTTGCAATCCAGATCCTGAATTCAATTTCTGACATCTCAGCTATTTGTTTGTGCATGGGGTCTTCTGCTGTTTCTGCCCCATTGATATTTGTGGGAGTTGATCTTCTCTGATTGTTCATATTGCCAGAGTTTTTCTGTTGATTTCACCTCATGATTGTTTTTTACCATTTGCCTCTGGCCATCCTTAGAATTGGGGGGGTGTCTCTTCAAGATTAGACCCCAGCGGGATCACTCTATTGTTGCTGGATTTTTGTAGGGAGTGACCCTGTATAGTTTCTCTGGGGCTGATCTATCTAGGGAGTTCTGGTTGTGGAAGTAGCTCCAGTGTGTGACATACCCAGATCCAGCAACAGGGCTGGAAGTGGTGCGCATGGTTCTGGGAGTGCCTGGCACCCAGTGACTTTGGCACCGGGAGCCCAAGGCTCTAGCAGTCTCTGGCCAGGAGAAGGGCTGTGTGTAGAGTCAGGGAGGGCTCCAGAGGACACGCAGGTACCAGAGACCCTGGGCAGATCAATGGGCTAGTGTGGAGGCTCGGAGGACACATGAGGGAGAACGCAGGGTTGTATGGTTCCTGTAGTTCCTCGTGAGGGAATGCAGAGGCCCGGTGGGTGTGGGTCACCGGTCGGGGGTTGTTGCACAGCTCTTGTGGAGGTCTGGGTAGCGCCAAGCTCAGGAGTTTGAAGTTGCTGTGAGATGTGACGTTATGACACTCTATCCAGGGCAACAGCCCAAGGCTCTAGTGTGCTAAAACCGCCTCACTTTGTCCCTAAGGATTAAGGCTGTAAGGCAACTTAGACACCGCCTTTAGGCTGCTCGGTCACTAGGTTACTTTGTCCTGCCCGATTCTTGCTCTGGGATCCTGAAGGCATAGCTTGCCAGGGCAGTTCTTTCCCAGTGGCTTCCTGCGCCCAGCTCAGTGGCTCAATCTGGGGCCCCAGACAATGCCCAGAGTTCTCCACACTCCTGCTCAAGCTCTCACCAAGGCAGCTCAAGTCTAAGAACACCAAAACAGTTCACAGATAAGGCCTTTCCAGTTTGCAGTCTCACTGGTGCTTGTACTCATGGTTGCCGGCGTGATTAGGTCCATTGAACACATGCAACCTCTTGCCAGTTTTCCACTGTTTTTTTCCTCCTTCTGGGGTCCAGAAGTACCTTGCTGGCCCCCTGTATCCTGAAAAGAATGATCATAGGCAGATCCTATCAGCCAGAAATGCCTGGAGTCTTTTCTCTTTAGACTCGCCGTGCCCAGTTGCAGGGAAGCTGTTACTTGGCTGCCATCTTTAATCTCTTCTCGGAATTAGTGAATTTAAAGAAAGATAGTCAGCAAGGATCTGGGAAAAATGAGAAAAGATATGGCAGAACTTAAGGAATTAAAAGAGGCATTTGAGGAGCATCAAAATAGTAAAAAGCTTTAGTAGTAGAGTAGTGCATGGAGAAGAAAGAATTGTATAAATTGAAGATAAAACTTTTGAACTATCTCAATCATTGAAAAAGTAAGAAAAAAGAAAAAGGAGAATAACAAAAAAGAATATTCCCTAAGAGGTTATGGGATTATTCCAAAATAATAAATATTCAAATTATAGGGGTTCCTGAAGGTAAAGAAGATGGTCCTAAAAGCACTGATGCTATGACATTATGGTAGAGAATTTCCCAAGCATTGAGATACACAGTAATACAAATAGTAGATATTTTCAGATCCCCAGCACAACTAAATCAAAATAAAGCATCTTCTGTACACATTGTAATTAGCTTTGCCAAAGTTAATATGAATTAGAAAATCCTGCAAGTGGACAGGTGTAAGAAAAGTCTTACCTACAAAGGGAAAAATATTAGGATGAGTTTAGATATTTCAGGTGAAACTTTTTTTTTAAAATTGAGATAGAATTTCACTTTGTCACCCTCGGTAGTGTGTCATTTTGTCACAGCTTACATAAACCTCCAATTTTTGGGCTCAAGCAATTCTCTTGCCCCAGCCTCCCTAGTAGCTGAGACTACAGGGGCCAGCCACAATACCCAGCAATTTTTTTTTTTTTTAAGCAGGTCTGGGCTGGGTTCAAACTCACCAGCCCTGGAGCATGTGGCTGGCATCCTAACCACCAAGCTACAGGCACCCAACTACAGCTGAAACTTTTCAAGCTAGAGGAGTGTAGTCACTGGCCTTTAACCTTCTTAAAACAACTTTTAGCACAGGATCCTGTATCCTGCTAAACTAAGTTTTATTTGTGATGGAGAGAAATCAAATAGTTTACTGACATGCAATTATTGAGGACATTTGCGACAACTAGACAGGAATTTTTCAGAGCCATTGTGGAAGAAAGCCTAACTTCCACAATGGCACAAGGGTTAAAACTAAGCTTTGGACTTCAGCAAAATGTGATGACCAAAAAACAACATAACTATTCATTCTCTGAATAAATGTGAATGACTTGAATTCTCCACTAAGGAGGCATAGGCTGGCTAACTGGATACAAAAGCCCAATGTCTGGTATTGCCAAGAAAAAACCTTTACCTCTAAGGATAAAAGATACAAGGTGAAGGGATGGAAAACAATATTCCAGGGAAATGGAAATCAGAAAAAATCAGAGGTTGTAATCTTATTTGTATGTACAATTGGATTTAAATCAACAAAAAATAAGTAATGGCAAGGATGGACACTATATACTGATCAAGGGAAACATACAATATGAAAAGATTTAATAATTAACATTCATGCACCCAATCTAAATACTCTTTGATACATAAAAAACCCTAAGAGTTCTGAAGAATATATCTTCCGGTACCATAATAGTTGGAGATTTTAACACCCCTAGTTTCTCTAAGAAGAAACTAAACAAGAAGTAATGCACTTAAACATGACCCTAGAAAAACGAACTTAACAGATATGTACAGAACATTTTATCCTAAGAAAACTGAACACACATTTTTCTCATAAGCCCATGGATCATCCTCCAAAATTGATCATATCTTAGGGCACAAATCTAACCTCAACAAATATAAAAGAATAAAAATTATTCCTGTATCTTCTTAAACAATCATAGAATAAAAATTGAACTCAAAAACAACAAAAATCCCACATAAAGTCATGGGAATTAAATAACTTTATGCTGAACGACTGCTGTGTTAAGAATGAAATGAAGAGGGTTATCATTAGAATTCTTGAACAAAATGATAATGAAGCCACCAGCTATCGAAACCTGTGGGATACTGCAAAGGCAGTTCTATGAAAAATTTATAGCATTAGATGCCTTCAACCACAAAACAGAATGAGAACAAATCAACAATCTAACAGACTGGATTGGTGCCTGTAGCTCAGCAGCTTAGAGCGCCAGCGACATACACTGGAGCTGATGGGTTTGAACCTGACCAGGGCCTGCCAAACAACAATGACAGCTACAACTCCAAAATAGTCAGGTGTTGTGGCAGATGCCTGTAGTCCCAGCTACTTGGGAGGCTGAGTCAAGAGAATTGCGTAAACCCAAGAGTTTGAGTTTGCTGTGAGCTGTGAGGCCATGGCACTCTACCAAGGGTGACATAATGAGACTTTGTCTCAAAAGAATAAAAATTCTAATGGATCATCTCAAGCAACTCGCAAAGGAAGAGCAATTTAACCCTAAACCTAGCAGATGAAAAGAAATAACCAAAATCAGAGCAGAATTAAATGAAATTGAGATCACAAGAATTATTCGGAAGATTAACAAAACAAAACCTTGGTTTTTTAAAAAGATTAATAAAATTGATAGACTAACCAGAATCAGAAAAGTGAGATCTCTAGTAACCTCAGTCAGAAATGAAAAAAAGTAAATAACAACAGATGTTACAGAAATACAAAAGATCTTCACATAATTACTACAAAAAACTCTATGCACAGAAATTTGAAAATGTAGAGGAAATGGACCAATATCTGGAAACATATCACCTTCTTAAACTCAACCAGAAGTAATTAGAAATTTTGAATTGGGACAGCATCTGTGGTTCAGTGAGTAGGGTGCTGGCCCCATATACTGAGGGTGGCAGGTTTATAGCTGGCTCTGGCCAAACTGCAACAAAAAATAGCCAGGCATTGTGGTGGGTGCCTGTGGTCTCAGCTATTCAGGAGGCTGAGGCATGAGAATCGCCTAAGCCCAAGAGCTGGAGGCTGCTGTGAGCTGTGATGCCATGGCACTCTACCAAGGGTGACAAAGTGAGACCCTGTCTCTTAAAAAAAAAAAAAAAGGAAATTTTGAATTTATCCATATCAAGCACTGAAATTGCATCTTCCAAAAAAGAAAAGCCCTGGACAACATGATTTCACACAAGAATTCAACCAAACCTTCACAGAGGAATTAGTATGTATGTTGCATAACCTATTCCAAAACATAGAGAAGGAAGAAATCCTCCCCAACATGTTCTGTGAAGCACATATCACCCTGATATGGGTCCAGGAAAGGACCCAAGAAAAAGGAAACAATAGGCCAATATCATTAATGAATATCAATGCAAAAATATTCAGTAAGATCCTAGCAATCAGAATACAGCTGCACATTAAAAAAATTATATATCATGATCAAGTAGGTTTTATCCCAGAGAAGCAAGGTTGTTGAACATATGTAAATCCATAAATGTAATTCCCCACATAAATAACACCAAATACCATATGATTCTCTCAAATGATGCACAAAAGGTTTTACACTTTCTTCTAAGATTTTAATTATTTCATGTCTTAAATTTAGATCTTTTATCCATCTTGAGTCAATTTTTGTAAGTGGTAAAAGATATGGGTGCAGTTTCAGTCTATTACATGGAGTTATCCAGTTCTCCCAGTATCCATTGTTGAATAAGGATTTTTCCCCCAGTGTATGCTTTTGTTTGGTTTATCAAAGATCAGATAGGAAGTAGAGACTGGTTTTATCTCTTGGTTTTCTAATCCATTCCATATGTCTATGTCTCTATTTTTGTGCCAATGCCACGCTGTTTTGATCACTGTGGACTTGTGGTATAACCTAACATCTGGTAGAGTGATGCCTCTGGGTTTGTTTTTGTTAATAAGAAAAGCCTTGGCTATACAGGGATTTTTCTGGTTTGCATACAAAATGAAGAACTATTATTTGCAGTGCTTCAAAGTATGATGTTGGTGTTTTAATGGGGATTACATTGAATCTGTAGATTGCTGTGGGTACAGTAGACATTTTAACCATGTTGATTCTTTCCAGCCATGGTATGTTCTTCCATTTGCTAATGTCTTCTGTTATTTCTTTTCTTAGGGTTTCATAATTCTCTTTGGAGATATCCTTCACCTCTTTTGTTAGGTATTTTCCCAGGTATTTCATTTTCTTTGAATATAATGTGAAGGTGGAAATTGTGTCCTTGATTTACTTCTCAACTTGGCTATTATTGGCATATACAGAGGCTACTAATTTGTGGAAATTGTGATACCCTGAGACATAACTGTATTTCTTAATCACTTCCAGGAGTTTTGTGGTTACGTCTCCAGGGTTTTCTAAGTATAAGATCATCAGAAAAGAGTAAGAGTTTGACCTTTTCTCCCCTATTTGGATGCCCTTTATATCATTCTATTTCATGACTGCATTGGCTAGAACTTCCAGAACTATGTTGAATAGTAGCGTCCATAATGAACATCCTTCTCTGGTTCCAGTTATAAATGGAAAAGCTTTCAGTTTTACTCCATTCAGTATGATATTAGATGTGAGTTTGTCATAGATGGCTTCAATCAGCTTAAGAAATGTGCCTTCAGTTCTGTAAGCTCCACCTATCCTTTGAATATTCTTCATATCATTCGTTCATTTTTTGTTTCTTTTTGTGGATTTCCTTTAGTTTATTTTGCACTTTCTCAGCAATTTCATTTATTGTTTTTACCATTCATATTTTTAATTCCCTTTCTGTCAAGTTTTATGATTTCTTTATAGGTAGAAACCTCTATGGTATCTACCTCATGATCCCTTGGGGGATTGCTCTGTTCTGGTTTTTCATGTTGCCAGGATTTTACTGTTGATTCTTCCTCATGAGTGTTTTCTTCTTGTACACTCCCTTCTCCCACTTTTCCCTTTCATTTTCTCCTCTTTAAATTACCTTGTCTCTGTGCTTTGTTGTTGAAGTGTCCTTTTGGTATAGCATCAAAAGGAAGAGAAGAGTGAAGAATAAGAAGAGAAAAAGAAAAGAAAAAGGAAAGGGTAGGGTAAAAGGACAGACTGACAAAAAGAACAGAAAGAGAGAGACAGGAGTAATTGTGGAATTTAACAAGGTACTTTGACCCACACCCACAATTCCTGGCTTTTGGGGGACTGAGATGATGGTTCCCCTTGCTTAGGTTTTCCTTACCAGCCTGAGCAAAAACAGGACCCCACCTCTACCAAATTGAGAAGAAAACAAAACCCCCAGCATTATGTCATAGTAGGGACTTACCAATAGCGGCTTTCCAAAGGTTAAAGGTAGAAGGACCCCCTAGACCAGGGGATCAAGGTCTCCTTGAGCCAGGCCAATGTTGTGGCACCCCAGTCCAGGCCTCAGAGTCCCATAAATGAAATATAGATTGACAAAGAATAAAACAGATCAGAAAAATAAAATAATAATAATAAGCATATAAAGATAATTGAAAATAAAATTATATCAGGTATAAAGAAAAAAGGGGGGTATATCTTAGTTGTTATTCAAGAAATTTATGTGAGAAAATAAGAAAAGTAGAAAAATCTTTCCAAAAATGGAAAATCTTTCCAAAAATAGAAACCAAAGAAAGAATAAATGGGGTAGAAAAACTGTAGCAAAAATGAAGCCCTATAATTAGAAAGAAAGTAAAAATGGAAAAATTAAAATACAACAAAACAAAACAAACAAAAATCTTAAGGGAAAATATTGGGAAAAAAGAATAAAAGGAGCAAAAACTGTAGCAAAAAGGAACCCCTTTTATTGAAGAAAGACTCAATGAAAAATTATAAATACATAGAAATGGAAAATCTAAGAGAAAAAAATTTTTAAAGGGAAAAAATATATATGTATATTGCCTAGACAATAGGTGACATCCTGGAGTATGAGATGGGTAATCACGATGCTGATATAGCTGTATATAATGGGGCCTGGAAGCCACTATCTTGCTGAGGAGACCTGGTCCCATCCTCCTGATTTCTTTGCTCTCAATCCCTGCAGGATTTGGAGACTGAAGCTCTTATCAGCCTACTTAATAGATACACCTGGACCTTTCCAAACAGTGTTCCTTGGCCACATAATGACTTTCCAAGAAAAGCAGGTTTTGCTCAAGTCTCCCTGCAGGTGGCTGCCCAGTTCAGCAGGCATGCCAGAACCAGCCTCACACTAGGACCCTATGGGCTATTCCTCCCAGGCAGCTCTCCCACAATGGCTGTGCCTTGCCAGCAGCTGAACAATGAGAGCTCTGCTCCACCCAGGGGCTTAATCCCACCCCCTGGGCACTGTTCAAGATGACTCGCTCACCCAAACTCTCCCAAGGTAAATCCCCAAGTGCCCAGGTTCAAAAAACCAAAACAAAACAAAACAAAAACCTGCAGGGCAAGCCTCCTCTGTCTAAAAACCACTGCCAAATTGTTCGGCCTCTGTTGGTATGCAAGCACTCACTTCTGTGCTGGTTCTCCACTATTCCTGACCTCTTTGTTGGCTCCTGGAGTCTCCTGCTGCCTCCCTGTTCCCTTAAAGTGATGTTTCTGGGCAGGGCCCCCCAACCAGATGTGGCTGGAGTCTTCCTTTTATCTCACCATGAGTGGATACAAAGGAGGTGTCTTTAGTCCTCCATCTTTCTCTTCCCTAAAAAAAAAAAGAAAAATTCATAATGATTTAACAAAAATTGCCCACATTTTTCTATTGCCTTTAAATAAATGTATCATTTCTGGGTCCTGGGTACTTTGAAAAGTTTAGTAAAACCAAATGTAGGCAAAGGAAAAAGGACCATTACTAGACTATGTTATATAGGAAGGATATATTGTTAATCATACATAATGTAAGCATTTATATGTGCTAACAAATTTATGTAAAATAATAATCTTCTATTACATAATTATGATTGCATATATTTGTGAATTCACTGTACTTTCTAATAACCAACTTTAAGATTATTTTTTCACCTAGCAACTGAAATTTTTATAGAAAGAGCCCACAAATATGCATTTTAAAATATTATTCAAACAGAAGCTCACACATTATTGCTAACTTGTTATAGAGCTCAAAAGCACTTTTCTCCATTTTTCTCATGTTATGGATGCATAAAAATTTTTGATGATTGATTAAAATTAAATATTAAATAATATTTTTATCTCTATGAAACTTTCTATTAATTATTGAGACTTCTGAAATTGGAATATGGATTCTAATCATAAAATACAGTGATTAAACACCAGAAGTCATAGAAAAGCAAAAACTACAATGACACAGAGCTACATTATACAAAGAATATTGATATAGAAGGATACAATATGTTTACCCATTATTTTGCAATAACTATCAACTATTCTGTTTCTCTCTTCTTAATGAAATTATAATATTTATAAATTGGCACACAATATTATCATTTATGTCGAAAGTTTTGGCCTTCTTAGCATATCAACCTTATTCTCTTTATTTAAGGTGCAAATTCACTCTGATATTAGAAAATGTTCTTGTAAGATTAGTGCCGATGTGGATTCTGAACAACCTAAAAATGACTCTGGCCTTTTAATTTCTTTAGGAGAATATTCTGCTAGATAAAATTATCTTAAAAGCAAAAACTTTACTGTCTTGCATAGATCTTAAGTATAAACTCTGGCTCACAGAAGCATTAGCACTCTGCACCAAGGGGAAAAATCCTAAGGTTGTTTGTTATTGCTCCCCCTTTTGTTATATGACAATGTTATAGAAACCAAGCCTGGGATGATAAGGTGATGATGGAGATGTGGATTGACCTTGTATGTAAAAGTACATCATGCAGTTGGACTGTGGTGCCACACTGAGAGGAAAACTGAGACAATAAATGTTAAGGCCTGTAAATAGCAGGGAGTCAAGAACACAGTGCTGATGAAGAGACCCAAATTAAGGAAATAAAAGTAGACAATGGCCTACACTTTCTAGTCAGATGCAGGAGCAAAACCTCTGGAGGATGACAAACCTGTGGCCATTTAATGACACACAGGATTTCTGCATTCAATCAGATAAATGTTTATATTAACTGTAATGAAAATCATTAAGTGCACACCTTTAACCCTGAAAAATGAACCAACATTAAAAAGGGTATTTAATTCATTAGGTTGCATATATGCACCCAAAGCAGAAAAATGTTAAATTGCAGGAAAAAAACTCCCTATGGAATTATTTCATTTTTTTTGTGGAGTTATTTAAATTCTACTCATATTTGGTAATAATTTAGTGTCTTATGCAAAACAAAAGTAAGAAGTTATGTTACTGATAAAACCATATTTTAAGGCTGTATAGAGAGGCCTCATTTCATACAGAGCATTCAGTGTAAAATTGAAATTGCATAGCAATTTAGCAATTTAGCAATTCTCTAAGGTCTTAGAGAACACTTCCCCAAGTAGAAAGTATAAGTTAAAAATCCTTACCTGGAAGGTGGATCAAGATGGTGGACCAAAAGGATTGTTAAACTGAGCTCTTCTAGTGCAACTGGAGAAAGACGGAAGAACCCAGCCATACCTAGTACAGTGACCTTACCTGGAGTTGTAGCTCTGCAGGCACAGTGAGCTGGTAGTGTGCAGAAGACAGTGTTGGATCTGGAGCTGGGGAGGTCTGACTCAGTAGACAAGTGACTGGAAACTTCTGGGAATGGTCATCCCTCTACAACATCTGGGAATGGGAGGAAGATTTTTTGCAGTTTTCACATTTCAGGAGAAGCTGCACTTTGAGTGGAAAGCTTGGAAGAGTGGGAAGACTGGAACAGTATACAGCAACCAAATTTGAATACTTGGAGGAGTAGATTTACCATTGGTTTAGTGACTGGCAAGGCAGTCATACTGGGAAGGTCCTGGTTGCCAGAGGCTGCCTTGTGGGAAGATCATGATGGTGGGCTCCTCAGAAGGGGTGTAAAGAAGAGTCATCTCGTTAACCAGTTTGATGAAAAGATTTCAAACTATATAAAACCAGCACATGATAGCATTATTGTACACAGCAATACATAGCAATATTTAATATTAAATCATAATTAATATATAAAAAAAAAGAATGGCCTTCTCTGTTCCACCTACCTGGATTAGGCTTCCACTCTTGGGACAGACTCTTGCATCCCCTGGGACCTGTTGTTAGGGGGCACTGTGAGACCTGCCTCCCAAGGATTCTGGAGAGCTTTAAGATCCCAAACCTGCAGGGACTGAATGCTGAGGAAACAATCAGGCTTTCACCAAGGGCAACTCAGTTAGGAATCAGGACCATGCCTAAAATCTAAAGAATGGTTGCCAGCTGTCTTCTTCATCTTCTAAAACCACAGTGCAACCTGGTGTCCTGGCAATATATATATTCCTATTAAAGTTGGCCCCGTCACTATATATACATATTTTTTAAAGTATGTTTTTTCTTGTCTTTGTTGCTGAAGTTGCTGCGGCTTTTGTCTATTTGAACTTTTTTTGTTTTCCTTTGTTGCATTTTGTTTTTGCTAATTTGGTTGGTTTTATTCTTATTTATTTATTTATTATTAAATCATAGCCGTGTACATTAATGCAATCATGGGGCACCATACACTGGTTTTATATACCATTTGACATATTTTCATCACATTGGTTAACATAGCCTTCACGGCATTTTCTTAGTTATTATGTTGAGACATTTACATTCTACATTTAGGAAGTTTCACATGTTCTCTAGTTAGATGCACCGTAGGTGTGGTCCCACCCATACACCCTCCCTCCGCCCAGCCTCCCTCCGCCCTTCCCTCTCCCCGTTCCCCATATTCACAGGTTATAATTGAGTTATAGCTTTCATAGTTTCATGGTAGGGCTGAGTACATTGGATACTTTTTCATCCATTCATGAGATAATTTACTAAGAAGAATATGTTCTCGCTCCATCCATGTAAACATGAAAGAGGTAAAGTCTCCATCTTTCTTTAAGGCTGCATAATATTCTATGGTGTACATATACCACCATTTATTAATCTACCGTACTTATGGATTGATGGGCACTTGGGCTTCTTCCATGA
>CAUYPK010086549.1:0-12350 GCA_963574355.1 Loris lydekkerianus | reverse complement strand
CCCTACTATGAAACTAATTTAGGGTTTCCACATGAATGCTGTAACCCATCTGCAACCTAGGAATAGGGGGAAGGGGGAAAGGGAGGGAGGGAGGGGGGTGTAAGGAGGGGGATTGGTGAGAATACACTTGTGGTACATCTTACAATGGTATATGTGAAACTTAGGAAATGTAGAATGTAAATGTCTCAACACAATGACTGTGAAATTGCCAGGAAGGCTATGTTAACCAGTGTGATATAAACGTGTCAACTGGTCTGTGAAACTAATGTATGATGCCCCATGATCATACCATTGTACATAGCTATGATTTAATTAAAAAAAAATTAATTAATTAATTCAAAGGAGAAAACATGTGTAAGTAAAATCTAATTGATGTCTAGATCTCCAGAGGCAAACAGAAAAAAAAAACAAAAAACCAAGCAGTCATTAATCTATGAGATTCTAAACATATTCACACATTTGTTTGGGAATTTGAGCTCCTAAAGACAGAACCTTAATATAAATCTTTCAGAATCATCAACAACTAAAACTGTAAGAACTAATGTTGGAAACAATCAAAATTACAAACTTGTTTACTAATAGAGTAAGAAATCAGCTGCCTTTAAGGAACACAAATAACTGAGAAAATAAAGAAAACAGGATGGCGCCTGTGGCTCAGTCAGTAGGGCGCTGGCCCCATATACTGAGGGTGGCAGGTTTGAACCCAGACCCAGCCAAACTGCAACAAAAAAATAGCCGGGTGTTGTAGCAAGCGCCTGTAGTCCCAGCTACTTGGGAGGCTGAAGCAAGAGAATCACCTAAGCCCAAGAGCTGGAGGGTGCTGTGAGCTGTTACACCACAGCACTCTACTGAGGGCAACAAAGTGAGACTCTTTCTTTAAAAAGAAAAGAAAAAGAAAAAGAAAGAAAACAGACAATTTTCTATCAATGATAAGCATTTTCCCTATTTATTAAGTGCTTATTATATGCTACATATTGGAGAGTAAAGAGAAAACTATACACGTATTCTGCCTTGCAGGGATATAGTCTGATATTAGAATATTTTTCTTCCCTCTGTATTAATTTTGTTCCACACAGAAAAATGAAGGTTATTTAGAGACTTATAAAAAGAGCATAGCATTTGACCATTATTTCGCAGAGTTGTAAGTTGCATTCAACTTGGTCATGAGTTGGGGTTGCAATATTGCATAATTAGGGTAGCAGTATTCCCATGCCGGCATATTTTAAAATGGGGTGTACTTGTTGCCTATGGTCATGTTATGTTTTAGAAAGGTACATATTAAGCTGAGGTGAATATGGTTTCTACTCATGTAGTTATGACAAAAATAATTGATCATTACCTTAATAAAAAAAAAAAAAGGATGGAATAAATGTGCGCTGTATTGAGAAACCAAAGACCTGGTCACTAGTATGGCCTCTTTTATTTAATAATTAAGCAAATCTGACCAAGTTGCATATCTCTCAGCCTCATCTCTCTGCACCTTAGAATAAAAAAAGGAATAAAGTGAATGCCTAGAGACAGTCAGCTGGAATAGATGAACTCTTGAAAGGCATTTACTTAAAGGGAAATATTTAAGTGTGAAAAGGCTTTCTATAGTCTATTTCCTATTGTGAGACTATCAACTCCGTGAGGGCAGGTGTGGTACCTGACATGGAATGAACTCTCCGTAAATGTCTACACATGCTTCTGTACAGAAGAGTCTAAGCTTTCCAGAGGAGTAAAACTGCATGGGGGCATGAAGAAGGCGGTTGAACACATTCAGATGTACAGCTAGTGGATGGGTTACCTTCTTAAAAAATACTTAAGAAAAACATAACCAAATGTCAATTTGAAGTTGGGTATTATTGAGCCCAATCTACTGGCCTAAAATAAAGCTTACATCGAGGGTACTGTCTGACACAAATATGTCAACAAGGATAACTTGTGGATGAGATATGTCACCAAAATGTTTTTCAAATAGCAGTAACATGCAGTCACCTGCTGTTCGCATCCTCTCTCAGCAGTGATAAGGATTGGCAGGATGACATTGCTGGCATAGATAGAACTGAATGACTCAAACTTAAATAACATTTTATCTAAGGAGGTAGTGTCCACAGCTTTGGTTTCAGTCTCTAAATGAAATGAGCATTCTAGATTTTATAAAGGACAAACCAGGGCCTTACAGCAGAAGAGAAGCTGAACTCCTTACAGTGGCCTGCAGGACTGAGCCCTACAGATTCTCTGACTCCCTCCCTCCTCCCTCCCACCATTCTAGCCATACTGGGCTCCTGAAGATCTCTGAGTTTCTACCTGAGACCTTTGCATTTGCTGCTTCCTCTTTCCTTGAAAGAGCTTCTCCCAGGTTTCCACAGGTCTCTCATCTCTCTCAGATCTTTGCCCACAGGTCGTCTTTGCAATGAGGTTTGCTCTGACTTCTTCATGATACTCCACATCCCTTCCTCTGCTTTCCTGACCTTGATTGAGTGTGTCACCCCTGCCCACTTTACAATTTATTAACTTTGTCACTCTATGTCTCTATATTAGAATGTGAGCTCCACGAGGGCAAGAATTTTTGTTTATTGTGGGGTTGGCAAACTTCCTGTAAAGAATAAGTAAATATTTTAGGTTTGGTGAGACATAGAATCTTTATCACAACTAACTCAGTGGTTATAGAGCATCCATAGGCAATATGTAAGCAGATGGACATGAATGATTTCCAATAAAACTTTATTTAAAAAATAGGTTCTGGGCCAGATTTGGTCTGGCACGACCAGTCTATTGCATCCATTACTCTGTCCTCAATGTCAAAAGAAAATATTTCCAAAGTAGCAAAACATAAAAGTACAAAAAGTATAAGGTAATTTATTAAATTATAGGACAATATCTCAATTAATTTTTGAGATTGTCCATATTGGGGATGGACAATTCTTTCACCCAGGAAAAGAACTAATGATCCAAAGAATTCAAGAATTTGGCAGTATTTTATTTTTCTTTGATAGAAAAACTTAAACATAAAAAATGTCAATTCAATTGTTAATGTATGGTAAGCCTTGCAATAATATACCTCACTTTATTTCAATTTATACAGATGAATTTTAAAATATAATACAAAGAAACCCCCCCAAAAAACCAGGCATCATATGGGACTTTATTCTCAAATAGCACAATAATGAAACATATTTTAAAATAGAGTTTAATATGGTGACTAAGCAAGCTGAAATTAAATCTGGGTCTGCTGATGCAAAATATCAGTTTCTTAGAGCTTTGCAATAGGCTATAGGTTTTCAAGAAGTGAGATATATGTTGACCTTATAAAAAGCCTTCTGACATATTTCATACCATCAAGGAATAAAAGGAAAAAAGAACAAAGAATTCTTATGAAGCATGTGCTGTCCATAAAACATTTCAGAAAGTACCATGTCAATGTATGTTATAAATAGTTGAGACCAGATGTGCTTCTGGCTTCACAAGTGTCTATGTGATGACAAAGAGAAGAAAACGTCAAAACTGTCCTAGAATCCACTAGAAGAACAAACACTGTTTTCAAAATCAATTATACTAAAAGTTCATTTATCTAGCACTCTATGAAGTAGAAAAGTCCACCACATGGCACTTCCAAACTTCCATAAGATAATGTTAACTAACTTTAATGACCCCAGAGACAAAGCCATCAGTTAGCAGACCTGGTGCTTATCAAGAAAAGGCACCTACCCACAATTTGGATCTCCTGTCTGGGCTATATTCTTGGCATTATATCAGTTGTTTAACTGAAGAACTGAGGTTCAGCGAGGAGTTGCCAGAGTCACGGAGTCAGGGCTTACCCAGAGTCTGCCTGACTACTGAAACCATGCCCTTTAAGGCTTTGCATTGGTGAAGTTATACAGAGGGTTACATTTTATTAATGCCCAATTTGTGCTATTTATGAATCAAATGAGAGTCAAAAGGTACCTTCAAAAAATAAATTCAAGGAACCAGATACCCAGTATCCAGACAAGGCACAAACTGATGAAAGAACAGTTGGTCCTCTTGGTAAGGTTTGCGGGTTGCTCCCGCTTCACCAAGGCCACTCCACGGCAGGGAGAACGTCTCCATCCACCATGTAATACTCAGGTGTGGAAGGTGTAAGTCAGAGAGGAGACAGAAAGTCAAGGGGGCCAGTAGTGGAGTGAACCAAGGCAGCCTCCTACAGAGAGGGGCTGGGCAGAGGCAAAGAGAGAAAGGTCTGCACCATCACCAGGTGTGGGCTCTGAGGACACCATTTCCTCTACATTGGTTAAACTATTTTGCATATTCTAATTAAACTATTTTGCATATTCTAATTCTTTCCATTTCTTTAAAAGAAAATCTAATTGTGACTCACTAAGTTGATTTATGACCCGCTAATGGGTCCTAACACACAGCTTGGAAAACATGGCATCCAGGAGCAGAATTTGGCAATAGACTTGGGTTAGAACATGATGCTACCAATTTCTTGCTCAGGGACTCTGAATAAGTCACATTTATGTCTTTAAGTCTCAGCATCTTCTTATGACAAGTGAGGTAATAATCCTTAACATGAAAGAATGATGTAAGTAATTAGGATAATAAAGAATTATGATACATGTTATTTTTACTGTTATAATATTGCATATGTCATTGCTACTGTTATAATATAGCACCTGCAACCACTGAGGTGGTCCAATATTTTGCAATTTTGTAGCTAAGTCAGCTTTATCCATGCTAAAATTATGTATGTTCAACTTACCTAAAAAACAAAACAAACAAACAAACGAAAAACCAAGAGCCAGGTGCCTGTGGCTCAAAGGAGTAGGGTGCTGGCCCCATATACCAGAGGTGGCAGGTTCAAACCCAGCCCAGGCCAAAAACTGCAAAAACAAAACAAGAGCCAGCCAGTCTAAACTTAACCCTAAAACCCTAAAGTTAGTTATTTTCACTACCCCTCTACCTGGATACCTTAGATTGTATCTACACATCTGCTGGTCTAGAGACCTAAATCCATCTAAAAACTGCCCTTTGTGCTGAGCACTAGGGGGTTTTAGCTCTGAGTGGTCATACAATAAATTATCTGTTTAAATCCTTTGTGTGAAATGAATCTTCAGGTCTTACAAAGGTGAGTCAGACTATTCTTCACACTTTACCCATTAGCTATCACTTTATCTTCTACCCAAACCCAAAATTGAAAGAGAGGAAGGAAACTGCTTTTCCCTATTATAATACTTTTTCAGAAATTCCATTTACAAAATCATTTTTAGCCCTCCTGGTTGTCTTGCCATTCACATAGACATAGGTGACAGGAATAAAGCAGAACAGACAGTATAAGATGTTACCCTCACTTTTATACGTCATATGGCTGTCCGTGTTCTAAATTCTCGTAGCATAGCTGAGAACTCATTTGTATTTTACTAGTTAGTTCTTAAGGGTCCTGGTTGAGTGTATGTTTCTCTTATTACATGAGTAAAATGTTTTTAAAAACTTAACTAATAATACTTCAGTAAAAGGAATTCCTTCTGCTGGTGATAAAGTCTTTGTTAATAGTTTTAGTCTACACAATTCACTAACTTAAGGTTTCTCTAATTCTCTGGTGAAGGATTAGTTTGTAAAATATCAAATGTGTGGTAGACCAGTACTTTTATAAAACATAACAAAACTGACTCGCTAGTAAAAAATGAAACAGAAACATACAATGGGTAAGTCCCTGTGTATATTACCGGATTCAACAAACATAAAATTACACTTTAACAAATGTAATTTAAAAACAGAATACAGGGACAAAGAAAAATGTACCAAAACTGTACACATTATTTAAAGTATGCATATTGGCTAGCAAAGATTCCTTTTTACACTTGAAGATTTTTGTTATTTTGTAATTATAATGAAACAAAAAGTTATGAGTGGAATAGTAATTCCCCACAATAAGGGCCCATATGCATTCTCAGAAAAAATGAAAACTTCTATGTCAGTATGTGAAGTTTTTTACTGTAAAAGATGAGCCTGCTTGTTTCTTATTAAATAGACCTGCCTCAGGTTGAACTGACGACATTCCTTATAGAGGATAACTTTTATTGAAAGTACTTTTGTTGTTTTATTTTAATGATATTTAGTATCGAAATCAGTTTAACACAGATATAGTGAAGAGATTTCAAAGTGGTTTCAGAAGCACGGAAGAATATTCTTTATAACTTTTTTGGGGGGGACAGGGTCTCTTTCTCTTGCCTGAGCTAGAGTGCAGTGGCATCATCATAGCTCACTGCAACCTCCAACACCTGGGCTTAAGCAAACCTCCTCCCTCAACCTCTTGAGCAGCTGGGACTCTAGGCATGCAGAACCATGCCTGGCTAATTGTATTTTTTGTAGAGATGGAGTCTCACTATGGTCTTATCAGAAAGGGCTGGTCTTGAACTCCTGGGCCCAAGTGATCCTCCTGCCTTGGCTTTCCAAAGTGCTAGGATTACAGGGGTAAGCTAGCACACCTGGCCACTTTATAACTTTTATTTTAAAAATGGAATAAATATTACCTTATTTTGAAAACTCATCTTCAATTCTTTATCAGTAGCCAGTTTCAACAATACAGCTTATAATTTACTTTAAATTATAAATTATCTCCCAACAAAATAAATGAATTTGGCATCCTAGAATTCCTATATATGAATCTTCTTTTGGAGAAAAATAAAATTCAAAATCTTTTAACAAACTTTAAAAAGACTTAGTGATAACTTTTCAGTAATGTAGAGTATCAAGATCATCACTTATTTCTTTGAAAATTATTGTAAAACTATGGGAGTATGTTGTAACCATCTCTAGAAACGTCAGGTTTTGATTTTTGAATTTTCTATCATTAAAAAACACATTATATTCTTTCTTACATGGAAAAATTGATATTATTAGAAATCCTGAAGCTATCAGACAAATAAGCAAGTCTGTTAAACTGTTCAAATTTAATTTTTTAAATGGTGAGAATAAACTTGTTTCCTTAACTTGCAGATATAATGAGTTCATTCTGTAATGCTAATATTCTTGACAGGATTTTGTTCCCAATAATGATGCTACCTCAGCATACAATAATAGTAGTTGTGGCTATTTTTTGTACTATCTCAAAGTAAAAAGACCTTAAATTTGACATACAAATCTTTATAAATTCATAACTTTCACCATGTCATTGAGCCTATTATTTAGTTCAACTGACGTTTCCCTGCTATTTAAACTTTCCTGTTGGAGGATGCAGTGTGTTGACTTACACTTTGGGGTAAACTCCTTAATTTGGGTAACTGCTCCAGAAAGTTTTCCTATCCTCGTGGCAGCACCATCAGCATATACTTCTTTAAAAAAATTAAACTCCAAACAGCATTTGTTGATGATATAATTCTTCATAGTTTTCTACAGATTCAGGCTGATTAAATAATTCTAAATCGTAGAATATTTTCAAAGATGTATAATTTGATTTGGAAGTTACAAGACTTCTAAAATTTGAAGGTGAATTGTATTAATAATTAGATCCTGGAAAGTTTCAGAGATAGGTTCATCTTTCTGAAAATGGGAGAAAATGTGCCTGGTTGTTGGAAATGATGTGGCAGAAAAAGGAAGCAAATAAATTATTTGTTAGCCCTTTATAAATAAATAGATTTAAAACTAGATAGCAAGACATAAAATGGAAGTATGGAGCAAAGCATGAGGGAAATAATTAGGAATGCTGGAAGTCTTAAGAATAAAAAATAAAAAATTAAAGCTCCACCCTGCTCAGTGTTGGGAGAATGCATCAATTTCTTTTATTGTTTTGGTTTTACTTATGCTCAAAATTGTCTACTAACTGTATGTTAGACAAAGTTGAATCATGCAATTTTTACAGAAATAAAACAGAAAGGGAATAGTATGCCATTTTTAATATTAAATTAAAGGCATAACTTCTTTTGAATTGGTAATTTTTAGGCTATCCTCACTTTACATTGAAAAGGTTTTTATTTCTATGGCAACAACTGCAAAGAAATCCACTGCATTCACTTTCATTAGCTCACAAAGGATAAGACTGTTAAGCCTCTAAGAAATTAGCAGTATAACATATACGTACAAAATTTTATGACTATAACCACAAGGATTTATCGATAAAAAATTGATGTAGGCAGGACTCCATACATGGTAAGCTAGTCCTCGGACATGTCCCAGCTTGGGAATGATGCTTAATTAGCATGCTCCAGAAATTTGATGCCATTTGAAAAAAACAAACTACATGACAGTGTACAGAATGTGTACAGAGTGATAAAATGTAAAAATTGCCAAAAGCAATAAATATTAGAATAATTTAATTCTGACAATATTTAACTCTGACATCATTTATGTTATACCAATAAAACAAAGTTTTTAAGAAGTTGCATTTATATTCTAACAAAATAGATTGGTAAAACAAAGTGTTTCAGACAATGGCTGATAACAGAAATGCTCTTCTAAGGTAACCGGCAGTAATTTACCAAGGAAAGGAAGCATAGATAGAAGGGATAAAACAAAGTATCTACATTGTCACCTGCAGCTTGAATCTATCTAACAAATCCTGAAATTTCAGTGATCAGCCTTTTCTTGCTTTTACCTGAGTTGGGTTTCCCGTTTGTGAAAGTAGTAGGCATATATTCAATTTGCCTGAAAAAAATCTTGAGATCGATGCCTCTTAGAAATAGCAAGATTTTTATTAAATCATATTTACTCTGAAACATTCTTCTGTATGAGATGAATATGGATATGCATATGAATATGCAATCAGCCTTTGTTTCTACTTTCCTCCAAAGGGAACACCCAGACCCTCTTTCCCTTCTCCTGGGTCCTCAAGGTAGAGGACTTGACCCAAGCTTGTCCTGAGGGCTTCTTGTCCAGCTGCCTCTGGTATGTCCACATCATTTATTATTGTTCCTTCAGCCTCTCCTTGCTTACCGACTTCCTTGTTTCAGTTTGGAAGTACAAAAAAGAAAAATGGACCCTTTTCCTTAACCTCTTTAGATATGATCTTGTGCCGTCTCTCTTTACATCTCAGCTTCTGAGAATAATAGTCCATGATCCCATGCCTTTTCCGATGCTCACCGCACCCTGAAGACCTGGGAACATCACGTCTGTGCTCAGGCTCCAGCATCCGTCAAGACCTCCCGTGGCTTTTCCCCAGCCCCATCCTCCCTGACCTCTCTGTAAAATTTCCAATTAGGTGGCCACGGCCTCTTTCCAAACGTTCCTCTGACTATTTCCCTACTTCTGTAGATTTTCTAATTCACCTCCCCGTCTACTCGTACATATAGGTTTAGCCCAATTTCAAGGTTCCCCCTCAGTTCTTTTCTTTCTAGAGTTTTTCCCTTGGCCACTCCACTCACTTGGATGGCTTTTCTTGTCACCCATCAGTTAATGACTTCCTAACAGCAAACTCAGTCCTGTTACTTATGATCTCAGCCCAAGTTTTAAGGGGTTGGTCCAACTTCCAACTGCAGGTCCCTTCAACAACTCTAGTGCTGTAGGCTTTCAAATCTCCCCCAAAGAACGTTTTCCTCCAGTGTTTTCTACTTTGGGCAAAGGCACTGTCAACATTTCCGACTGACGTGTCACTAATTGCTTTAGATACTCAAGTCCATTGCCTTGTCTCTCTGCTCTTCTCTCTTTGACATCTGTCCCATGTGGCCATTTCACTCACTTTTATAGGGATGTCCTTTAATATTTATTAAACAGACTGACAGCATAGTCCTATCGTCAAAAGTTCTTTCTCTGAGGTTAATAATGTCGAAGTTTTGATTTGTTATTTTTTTAATGTCTTTTCTACTGCTCAAAAGCCATTAAGGACTCTGCATTGCTAATGTTAAGAATTGTGTTTTATCCCACCTCTGTACTCATACAGTTGGTGCCAGGCATGGTTGGTGCCCAGCTACTGTGGGTGTTCCCTGGTACTGGCCTCTGTCTGCACCATTTCCCAGGAGTTAACTTGGTCTAGAGGAGCTTCCTTGCCTAGAGATAGCTGGGAAGTTACTGCCATTTCTCCATCCATTGCGGCAAGCATAGTCCCTTGCCTCAAGGTAAGAGAATTCTGTGGTGCTTTAGAGTACCCCTTGGGGTCAGGGATACTCAATTTCTCCTAAAACCACATTTTTGCCTTCATTCTTACCTTCCTTTTTCTGCTTCCCCTATTTTCTCACAGGTTCCTTCTGCGAATCACTTGCATAAGAATCCCATCCTAGGTTCTGGTTTTAGGGAACCCTAACCTAAGCCAACTCCATGTTACTTCACGCAAAGCCCACACTCAAGTGCTTTTTTTTTTTTTAGCAAATAAATAGGCTCTCCGGTCTCCAAGAGAGAAAAATTTGTTCAAATGCAGTTGCCTCACTCAGTAGAGGTTTCTTGTTTTTCATATTTTCGGTATTAACTACTTTTTTATTTCTCAGGGTACAGATTTTTATTAGATTGCATTTATAAGATCCTCACATTACTTTTGAAGATAAATCATAAACATGATCAAATAAATACACAAAGCTATGGAAATCTTTCCGCAAAAAAATATGGACTACTGTATAAAACCCACGGGCGAGTGTGAAGCAACAACCTCCACTCTGTAGAGAGAAAAGTGCAGATTTTTTTTTTTTTTCCAATGATATCTTACTCTTTCTGTTACATCTTCAAGGGTTGCTTTTCTTGAGGTGGTATTGTTATTGAATAAAAATGTATTATCATTACTGAGTATATATAAATGATTTATGCTCATATTATTGGATTTTTATGCACCTTCAAGATATTACATATACTTTTAGATATTCTGTAGTCCTTCTTTCCCATGGTTGCACATACACATTGTTAACAGCTCCAACTTCAGCCATATAAATAACAATCCTCTCTAATGTCCAAAGGATGCTTAACTAGTGATTTTAGAACCACAAATGATAGATAATATAATAGTTACAACGTGTTGTATACTCCTGTGAATTTAAAAAACACAATGGATAATACATACATGTATATGCATATATGTATATATTTGTGTTGAACATACTAAAAATGGTAATGGGTGGGGCCACATCTATGGTGCATGTTAGAATGGGTACAGGCGATTGCACTAATGTACATAGCTATGAATTAACAATAAAAAACCAACAACAAAATGGCAAATAGATAGGAAATGTATCTACAGCTATTCATGAAAGGTCCAAGTTTACTGCTTTATAAGGAAAACTTAAAAAGTGGTTTCTAAGCTATTTCAGCAGAACTTAAGAACAATTCTGTACACTAGGACACCAGGCAATTTAGAAATGAGAGCGCTGTGTGTATAATCTACTTTCATACTATAAAAGAGAAATTTCCAACTTTTCTTAGAATTCTAGCATCACATTTGTTTTTTAAGAGTCTTTCTTGATAACCGAGATATAATACACTAAAAAAAGCTAAAGCGCCACACAAATAAACTTGTTTTGAGAATTCGGGGCTCTCACCTAAGCTGAATCAAAATGCTATGGAGTTTTACACAATGAGGTCTCGATAATTTATTGGAAACATAATTTGCAGGCTTTCAGAATCATTAGGCCATAAAAATGCTTCATGCTCTGAATGTTCTGCATTTCTGCTAACTTATATGTTTATGTTTCCAAATTGATTAATAACCTGTGATTAATCTAGGCTTTGGCGGCCACCCGCATATATATTCATTTTGTCCCAAAAGGATAAATAACTTTCCATTTGACATTTCCAATGGTAAATGTACCAAATAGCCACGATTGTGCTCAGTGTGATGTTCTGAATGGAGATGCTGATGCGGGAGCATCAGCATATGGCCAGTTTGGCAGAAGGTGCTGGCTCCTTTCTCCTCCTCTCTAAGCATTTCTGTGGCTAAATAGGCAGTGTTTATAAGAGGCCTTCATGGAGAACCTGTCACCAGGGCACATTCAAAGTACTTCTGGCTTCATCCCATAATATACCTGAGGGCTAAATTATGATGGAAGAGATAAATCTAGAGTCCTGAGTGCTTTGCCTGAAGTCACAAATTAATTCAAGTCCTTAGCTAGAAAGAGAGCAGTTCTGACTTCCATGCCCACATCCCCACTGACCAGATGATGCTGGCTGTCAGTGGTCCGTGCAGGCTGAGCAAGGCCTGGGACAGGAGGTGTACAAGGTTGACCAGGGCTCTACTGTGCAAGGCCTGGGACAGGAGGTGTGCAAGGTTGGCCAGGGCTCTACTATGCAAGGCCTGGGACAGGAGGTGTGCAAGGTTGGCCAAGGCTCAACTGTGCAAGGCCTGGGACAGGAGGTGTGCAAGGTTGGCCAAGGCTCAACTGTGCAAGGCCTGGGACAGGAGGTGTGCAAGGTTGGCCAAGGCTCAACTGTGCAAGGCCTGGGACAGGAGGTGTGCAAGGTTGACCAGGGCTCTACTG
>CAUYPK010086547.1:0-14050 GCA_963574355.1 Loris lydekkerianus | reverse complement strand
ATAAATGAAGCTCAGTTTAGCTGGGTACAGGATCCTGGGTTGAAGTAATTTTGTTCTAGGAGATTAAAAGTCTATTACCACCCTCTTCTAGCTTGAAAGATTTCAGCAGAGAGATCTGCAGTTATTCTAATATTCTTCCCCTTGTAGGTAATGGTTTTCTTTCATCTGGCAGCTTTCAGAATTTTCTCCTTCATATTAACTTTAGTGAAATTGATTATGAATGGTCTTGGGGATGTCTTATTCAGGTTGAGTCATCCTGGAGTTTTGAAACTGTCTGCTATCTGAATTTCAGAATCCCTTGACATATCTGGAAAGTTCTCCTTCATAATCTCATGGAGAAGAGACTCTGTGCCTTGTGAAGGCTCTTCATCACTTTCGGGGATCCCTATAAGATGAATATTGGTTTTCTTCGAATTAGCCCAGAGCTCTCTGAGAGAGTGGTCTGTTTTTACTCTCCATTTCTCTTCTTCTTTGAGGGTCTGGCAGTGTTCGAAAGCTTTGTCTTCAATGTCAGAAATCCTTTCTTCTGCTTGCTCCATTCTGTTACTGAGGGATTCTACTGTGTTTCTCAGATCTTTGAGGGATGCAACTTCTTGTCTTAATGTGTCAAAATCATTGGTCATCTGGTCTTTGAATTTGTTGAATTCTTGAAATAACTTTTGGAATTCCAATTCAATCTTATTTGCTATCCAGATCGTGAATTCAATTTCTGATATCTCAGCTATTTGTTTGTGCATGGGGTTTTGTGTTGTTTCTGCCCCATTGATCCTTGGGGGAGTTGATTTACTCTGACTATTCATATTACCAGAGGTTTTCTGTTGATTTCACCTCATGATTGCTTTTCACCATTGCCTCTGGCTGTCCTCAGACTTGGGGAGGTGTCCCTCCAAGATTAGACCCCATCGGGATCACTGTATTGTTGCTGGATCTTTGTAGGGAGTGACTCTGTGTAGTTCCTCTGGGCCTGCTCTAGCTAGGGAGTTTTGGTTGTGGAAGCAGCTCCAGTGTGTGACACACCCGGATTCAGCAACAGGGCTGGGGGTGGTGCACACGGTTCTGGGAGTGCCTGGCGCCCAGTGACTTTTGCACAGAGAACCCAAGTCTCCAGCAGTTTCTGGCCAGGAGAGGGCAGGGAGGGCTCCAGAGGGCATGCAGCTACCAGAGTCCCTGGCCAGATGAACGAGCTAGTGTGGAGGCTGGGAGGACACAGGAGGGGGGACACAGGTTTGCGTGGCTCCTGCAGTTCCTGGTCAGGGAATGTGGAGGTCCAATGGGTGAGGGTCACTGGTAGGGGGTCGCTGCAGAGCTCTTATGGAGGTCTGGGCGGCGCCAAGCCCAGGAGTTTGAGGTTGTTATGAGCTGTGACGTCACGGCACTCTACCTAGGGCAACAGCCAAAGGCTCCAGTGTGCCAAAACCATCTCACTCTGCCCTAAGGATTAAGGGCGTAAGGCAGCTCACTCCCCACCTTTGGGCTGCTAAGTCACTAGGTTACTTTGTCACGCCCATTCCTTGCTCTGGGACCCTGAGGGCAGAGCTTGCCAGAGCAGTTTTTTAACAAAAAGGCTTCCTGTGCCCAGCTCAGTGGCTCAGTCTGGGGCCCAGACAATGCCCAAAGTTCTTCACACTCCTGCTCAAGCTCTCCCCAAGGCAGCTCAACTGAGCGCCAAGTCCAAGAACACCAAAACAGTTCACAGGTAAGGCCCTTCTGGTTTGCAGTCTCACTGCTGCTTGTACTCACGGTTGCTGGCGTGATTAGGTCAATCGAACACATGCAGCCACTTGCCGGTTTTCCACTGTTTTTGTCCTCCTCCTGGGGTCCAGAAGTCCCTTGCTGGCTTCCTGTATCTTCAAAGGGATGATCATAGGCAGATCCCACCGGCCAGAGATGTCTGGAGTCTTGTCTCCCCCGACTCTACGTGTCCAGTTGCAGGGAAGCTGTTACTCGGCCACCATCTTTAATCTCCCTGCTTTCTTGATTACTGTTAGGATTTTCTCAAAAGGGAAGTTTGTGATGGCTTGATAGCAAATGCTCAAGTACCATGTGATATCATGAAAGGTAATTGCACCTTTCTTTCTAGATTTTGCATATAGAGGTCAGAAATTTTTATTTTATGTTATATTATTTTATTTCAGATAAATATGCAATTACAAACAATTAGGTTACAATGTTTGCATTTGTTAGGTAAAACCCTGTTGTAGTTGTGTGCTGCACCCAGGAGGTGTGCCATATACCCTTACATTGTACCCACTGTGGGGGAGAACACCAATGCCCCTTCCCCGTCCTCCTCCCCCAACTTCAATTGAATTGAGTTTTTCTCTTCTGTGGGCATGTATTAAATCATCTATTGGCTTCATGTTAGTATTGAGTACATTGGATACTTGCTTTTTCATTCTTGTGTTACTTTACTAAGAAGAATATGTTTCAACTTCATCCAGGTTAATACAAAAGATGTAAAGTTACCATCTTTTTTATGGCTGAACAGTATTCCGTGGTATACATCTACCACAGTTTATTAATCTATTCATGGGTAGATGGACACTTAGGTTGTTTCCACATCTTGGCAGGTTTAAATTGAGCTGTGATAAACAGTCTGGTGCAAGTGTTCTATTTTCCTAGATAGAGAAAATAAATCTAGTCATGGAATTTGGGATCAAATGGAAGGTCTAATTTGAGTTCTTCGAGGACTCTTCATATTTGTTTCCAAAGAGGTTATATTAGTTTTTAGTCCCACCAACAGTGTAAAAGTGTTTCCTTCTCTCCACATCTGTGCTAATCTGCAACTATGGGACTGCAGATGTGGGCTATTCTCACTGGGGTTAGGTGATATCTCAGGGTGGTTTTGATTTGCATTTCTCTCATGATTAGGGATGATAAGCATTTTTTTACCATGTTTCTTGGCCATTTGTCTTCTTCAGAGAATGGTCTGTTTATTTCCCTTGCCCAGTGATAAATGGGATTGTTTGCTGTTCTTTTTTGTTGATTAATTTGAGTTCTCTGTAGATTCTAATTATCATCCCTTTGTCAGATTCATAATATTTAAATATCTTTTCTCATTCTACAGATTGTCTATTTGCTTTAATTGTTGCATTCTTAGCAGTACAGAAGCTTTTCAGCTTAATTAAATCCCATTTGTTTGTTTTTGTTGTTGTTGCAAATGCCAACGAAATTTCTTCATGAAATCTTTCCCCAGGCTGACATCATCAAGAGTCTTCCCACACTTTCACAGAAGGCAGTAGTGAAAGAAGACATATATCTGAGAACCAATCAATAGACAGACTTTATCTTAGAATGAGCTTGATTGTTGAGTGCTCAAAGATAGCCTCTTTGGTTTTCCTTTGAAAGGTTTCATTTTCTGTAGGAAAAGAGAGAACAAGAGAGGAAGGGGTGGGGCACTGGTGAGTCAGGCACTCCCTGTCCTGCCCTCATGGCCCAGGGCTTCTGTGATGGCACCCCTTTTCTCTGTGCATATGTTCCACCGTCTTCTCACTACAGACTTCCTTAGCTTTTCCCTTCCACTTGGTGTGCTTTTTTCTACTCACAGTTTCCTAGTAACCTCTGCCTGTCTCATGGCTTGGTTCTCTGCATCTTCTTAGTTTCAGCCCTGTTGTTGACTGCTGAATTCTTCTGTTTCCGAGTTCAAATTCCCAACAGAAGGGAATTGCCTCAACACCAAGTTTTTTTTGCCAGGCAATATCACATATCAAAAGCCAGCATGTAAATTGGCTGCCTTGAGTTAGTACCAACCTGGTTTCACCACCTGCTGCCTGTGAGTGCGGGGGAGTCAGGAGAAATGATCACTTAGTCCTGCCCTTGGTCAGAGGCTCTAACATCAGTCGTCCTTACAAGGGGCTATAGGAACCAAGGCTCTCCTTCTGCTTCATGGTGTGACATGGAGAAACAGGAGAGCCACAGCAAGAGTAGTGAGAGATCTGTGAACAAGGTCAGGAGTGCCCAGTAACTCGGTAACAATGAAGCTAAGCTTTTCATAGCACTCTCAAGTTTTCTAAGCACTGTGTAATCATGATCTCATTTTGTGCACAGCCCAGAAATAGTTACTCTTTTTGTTGTTGTTGTTGTTGAGACATAGTCTCACTTTGTTGCCCTAGGTAGAGTGCTGTGGGGTCACAGCTTGCAGGGACCTCAAACTCTTGGGCTTAAGCGATTCTCTTACCTCAGCCTCCCAAGTAGCTGGAACTACAGGCGCCCACCACAACGCCCAGCTATTTTTTTGTTGCAGTTGTCATTGTTGTTTAGCTGGCCCTGGCAGAGCTCGAACTCGCCAGTTTGGGTGTATGTGGCCAGCACTGTGATCACTGTGCTGCAAGCACCAAGCCAGAAACACTTATTAAACTACATTGCCATTGTCTTTTTTCTTGTTTCCCTCACAGGCTGACCACAGATACCCTGAAGGCAGGGACCATGTCCCATTATTGTGATATTCTGAGGGCTGACCCTATAGCTAATATTCCAGAATTTATGAAATGTAAGAATTAAACAATTGTTCCTACATCTCTGAGGCTGATGTCTGTTATTACTGTTTTACAACTAAGGAAACCAAGGCTCAATTAAGTAACATGAAGTAATTTGAATAAAAGACTGTGTTTCTTGTGGCCCAGTCCTTCCACAAAGCTGCATTCAGACATCCCCAGTCTGACTCTCTCCTCCTCACTGTCAGGCTGTATTTCTCTCATTCTTTCCTATACCAGAGGTCGCTCCTGGGGCCTCTGAACCCTGCAGGTGTTCTGAGCCACTGTAGAATGACCAAGGATGCCCCCAACTCCTCTCAGAAGCAGAAGTTCCTTGTGAGCATAGTATTTTAGTCATCCTTGAGAATTTTCTTGAGAGAAACCTCCAGTGAATAAACATCTTCAGCTCATTAAATCAGCTGGTACATGGAAGACTTATAGTGGAAATATCATCTCCAGACTCCTGGCAGGGAGAAGGATTAGGGGCATGTTTGATGGGGAACAGGGATGCTGTGTTCAGGTCTGGATATGCTGACTTAGGTGTGTAAGTGAGGATGAGCAGAGGGCAGCCTTGCAGGCGGCAGGGCCCAGCAGGCAAGTCTGGATACAAGACTGGCATGTGAGTGATGGGTGTGCAGGACGTGGGTGTGGAGGTCCTCAGATGAGAAACGGATGCCACCGATGCAATGCCTGGTGACTAATTAAAAACATTATTTGATGTCAAAAACATTGCAGATAATTACAAATTTAAGTCCAAAATTTGCCTGGGTAATAAATATCCCAGAAAAATTTAGTTTTTGCAGTAGGCCATTTTGTACCCCATACTGTTAGGAAAACATAGTCACTTGTTTCTCTGTTAGGTGAGTGTGTGTGGTGCATGTATTCTTCTTTTTTACAATCACCTTCTTGTTTTGTGCTCACTAGACTGTGTGTGACTCTTTTTTCCACAGTGCCCACCAGGGTATCAGGTCCAGAGAGGGAATTCATATGCAGAGGGATGCTCATTGTAGTATTAGAAATAGTAGTGAAAAATGGAAAACAATTTCTAAAAAAGGGTATGGTAAAATAGGTTATATCCAGTCGATGAAATCTCATGCAGACTTTGTATGTGATGGTTGTAAAACCTGTGTTGCAAACTCAAAAATGCATTTACATTTTCTCAAAAAATTTAATTCTCATGTACCCTTTCTTAAAAAGTTATTGATTTGTACACCCTTAATAGCTTCAAATAAAAAGGAAAAAAAAAAAAAGAAGTTGTTGGAGGACATGTTTTCAGCAAGGGGGAAAAAACAAACGAAAAACAGGCACTAAAAAGGGCTCTTTGGACTTCAGACATTGGTGTTTTGAGTTGCAAAACTTACTATGGTTCAAAGAATAAGAGCAAAGCAAAAAAGAAGCATGCCCAGGATGCTGCATCAGGAGGTTCAATATAGAAGAGAGGTGAAAGGAAACCTCGGGGAGATGAGGGTGGCCAACAGCCGCCCTAGAGGCAGCCTTGGTCTCCTGAGCACCATCTATTCCAAGACCCTGCTGTCTTGCTGCTGTTCTTATAACCTGAGCCCACATGTCTGGGCGAGACGCCCCAGATTTTTCAGCACTTGTCTTGTCTTGACTGTGACTATGAACACTCCTGCTCCCCTTCTGATGCTTGGGTTAGCTTTGAACCACTCCTGAAGGCTGACAGACCATTGTGAATTCAAAAGAAAATACAGAGCAGGCACATCCTTCTGAAGCTCTTTCTGATGGATGTCTGAATGCACTTTCTGATGGATGTCCAGTGGGCCATCCAAATTACAGCTTTTTCAGATGCCACAACAGTATCGACTCCTATGATATCTGAGTCTCACTCATGACTTTTCCTCTGGCATTCTCAGAAAGGGCAAATTCTCAGGCAAGCTAAAAGCAAACTATGACTCAGACATTCTCTCATCGTATCTTCTTTTGGGAGCCTTTGTGTAAACAGTGTCACTTTTATCCATCTCTCACACAGATTTCTGATTTCTAGTAGGTTTTTTTTAACTACAAAGAAAACCAAGGGCGTGGTTAACACAGAAGGCAGGAGTGGACCATCCCTTGGAGAAAAGGGCAATGTGGCAGAGGCAATGCATGATGGGCAGTGCTGTGTGGGGATAAAGGAAGGGTACATTTGCCAACCTCCTTTATGGTTAAGTTGAGACCATGTGGCAGGTCTCACCAAAGAAGGAAGAGATGTGTCATTCCTTGAGAAAGGCAGTTTAAAACAGATCTAAGTTCTCAGTCTCTCTTATATTGGTTCTATTTGATCAGAAGCCAAAATCTCTAAGGTGGTGAAACTATAAGAGAGATGCAACCCAGAGTCTTAAATTACTGTTGGAGGTGTCAAAGAGAGCTCCTTAGCCTGTCTGCTACAATATATTATATTAATACAGGCACACAGAGGACCTCTAAGGTAATCATGATAGTCTATTTCTTGAACTGGGCGAGGGTAGATGGATGCTAATTTTATTATTCTTTAAATTGCATATACTTTTTTTCATATATTACACTTTTCACTCTAAACATTTAAAGTCACCCTCTATGTACATTATGACTCCCTAAAATAGCCTACCCTTTTCACCTTGGTTTAGCCAATAGGACATATGGGAGCATAAATTGTAACAGTGTCTTGGGAAAGCTATCTTACAGTACATAACAAGTATTTAAATATTTATATTATCCTTTGACGTAGTAATTTGAAGAGCTGAACCTAAGGAAATAATTTTAAAATCTTGGAAGAGTTTTTAATGCAGAAAGGTCCTCACTGTAACATCGTTAATAGGAGTGAAAAATGGAAAGAAAGGAGCATGGTGTTAGAGTGTATCCACTCAACACAATTTCATGTAGCTTTCCTAAATGATGGCTGTAGAGATGATGTTGTGATCTTAAAAACGCACATGACAGGCTAGATTAAAAACAACAAGATGTGTCTCTTGAGTTATGATAGCTATGTAAAAAATTTATAGAACAAAGAGTTCTGTGCCTGACATCTGCCAAGCCCATCCTACGCCTAACTGTCCTTTAGACCATAGCTTCAAAAAAATAACAATAATTTAGGTGTAATTCAATGTACAGACTTAGGTTTATGAGGAAAAATTCAAGCACGTGTTTGAAGTTATACATGAGATCCTTCTCTTCTTTTAGATCAGTTTTTAGAATTTAACCATGGATATAGTAAATCTGGTTTGATTCAGCAATACCCTTGGAAGAAATGAACACATTCATGTGTAAGGAGGGAGAAAGGAAGAATTTTAAAAGGAGGAACTGAGAAAGCCATAGGAACAAGTTTCTTTGTGATACAATGGCTGGAACTATAATAGATGGCAGTGTCCAGCTCTTTGTCCAGTGTGAAGGAAATAGACTCCAAAGTTTCTTATTATGTACAAGGTGTCCATTAAGTTTGTGTGCAATTTAAACTTTAAGGCCACCCTGGCTCAGTGCTGTGGCATAGTGGCTACAGCGCCAGCCACATATGCCAAGGCTGGTGGGTTCAAAACTGGCCCAGGCCTGCTAAACAATGACAACTGCAACAAAGAAAATAGCCAGGTGTTGTGGTTGGTGCCTGTAGTCCCAGCTACTTGGGAGGCTGAGGCCAGAGAATAGCTTAAGCCCATGAGTGTGAGATTGCTGTGAGCATTCTACTGAGGGCGACACAGTGAGACTCGGTCTCAAAAAACAAAACAAAACAAAAAAACCCCCAAAACTCTATGGCCATCCTGTATATAATCCTGAATTTCATCATGTAAAAAGAACTCACAACATATTCTGTTGTTACAATGTTCTTTTCTTCCCAGGTCTTTCCGGTCACCACAGCGTTCTCATGAAGACAGAAGACTGATGGCCGGAGTCATTTCTAAGAAGGGAGCTAAGCCTATCTTCCCAAGATGCTCTTCTTTCTCACTGAAAAACCAAACCACTCTCCCTTACCATGGCAAGTTCAGGCTTTCCCTGTCCTTCATTACTCTCCTCAATTAAGCTGCCATGTTTTAAAGCTGTAAAACATCTTAACCACTTCTCAGAGGTCTTTAATTGTCTTACAACTATTTCTCTTTGGAAGGCTGTCAGGGTGATGGAATCTCAGATCACAGACACAAATAAGATGGACAAGGAAAGAAAGATACAAGAAGGATGTAAAAATGTCCATAATGAACTCACATATCTTGAGAAAACCTCTAATCTAATGAGAATGGATTTTGTTCAGAAGATTGTACACCAACAATTAATTATTCATGGAAGAGACATCATTAAGATTTCATTTTGTTTAAAGGCCTCTAAGTAACTTGGAAAATTGGGTTAAGCTGGAGAAGAATTTCAAGAAAGAGACGAGGGAAAGCTTTTCATTATATTGACTTTTTCTCATATTTTCAAGATAGATATTATGACTTCACATATATTGTACTCTAGCGAAAAACCTCCAATGATTTGCCTGGCCAAGAGTCTCCACGTGGGTGGACTGGAGACCAGTGTGGTCACATGCAAGTAGAACGACAAAGGCTCATGAAAGGCTTAGGAGGGTTATTTCAGAATTATGTAATAATTCAGTTTTGCCTCTTGGAGTATGTATGAGGCATCTCCTTAAAATAACAATTGGATTAATGCAACCAATGATATTTTATAATCAATGATCCTTTTTCCAAGTGTGCTATGGGACAGGATGTGAGCACTTATTCACTTATAGTAAGTGTAAGGTAATGGGGTAATGAGGGTAATGGGTGGGGCCATATCTATGGTGCATCTTAGAATTAAAAAAAAAAAGTTATTCTGAAATTCCAGTGAGGAACTGAGGAAAATGAGATAGCCTTAAGGAATTCCTTGTAACAGAATGTGCCCCAAAGACCCAGCTATGGAACCTCTTTAAGGAAGGTACCTCTACTCTGAATTAGTAACTGAACATGTAAATTTAGTGGCTCCCTTGTTTATAATTAAACCATCTTTTCAAGCACTTTGATAACTTTCTCACCGGTAGAACCTTTGCCAATCAGGACCTAGCAAAAACGGCCTTCGTTGACTTCATGGAATCCTGAGCACCCAATTTTTATGCCGACAAAATTAGTCAACTTGTGTTACGTTGGCAAAAGTGCACTGATTCAAATGGCACTAATTTCGATTAAATTGAATAAATATTCACTGAGATATTACAGTTTAAAGTAGACTCATAAAAAGGACAAAACTTTTGAAATGACCAACCTGGAACACCTTATTATGCCAGGAAGTAAGGAAGTGCTCAAAAAATAAGTCCAGTGGGGTGGTGTCTGTGGCTTAAAGGAGTAGGGTGCTGGTCCCATATGCCAGAGGTGACGGGTTCAAACCCAGCCCCGGCCAGAAACTGCAAAAAAATAATAATAAGCCCAGTGATGGGGGAAAGTCAAAGGGACAGGACATCACTAACTATCAGGAAAAGACAAATCAAAATCACAACAAGGTATCATCTTCCCTCACTTAGAATGGCTAATGTCAAAAAGACAGAAAATAACAAATGCTGGTGAGGATGTAGAGAAGGGGAAAGCTTATATACTATTGCTGGGAATTAGTGTAGGAACCATGAAAAACAGTATGGAGGTTACTCAAAAACCTAAACACAGAATCCCATATGATCCTGAAGTCCTACTGTGGGCAAACATCCATAAGAAAGGAAATCAGTTTTCCAAAGAGATACTTACATTTCTGTGTTTAGTGCAGGAGTAATAGACAATAGACACTAGACAATAGACAAAATATGAAATCAATCTAAACATCCATTAACTAATGAATGGATCAAGAAAATGTGGTATAAAAAAGAATGAAATTATCAGTTGTAGCAACATGGATGAAATAATCCAAGAATAGAAACAGAAATATTTCATGTTCTCGCTCTTATGTTAGAGCTAAACAATGGCTGTCATCAAGACAGAGCATAGATGGCCAGAGGCTGGGAAGGGTAGGGAAGAGGAGGGTATGAAGAGAGGTTGGTCAACAGGTAAAAAAAAGCAATTAGATAGAAGGAAAAAGTTCTAATGTCCAATAGTAGAGTAAGGTGACTATAGTGAACAAGAATTTATTGTTTGTTTCAAAATAGCAGGGAGAAAAGATTTGGAATGTTCCTGACACAAAGAAAAGATAAATATTTGGAGTGAATACACACACACACATATAACTCTGAATTACTCTGATTTGATCATTACACATTGTAGACATGTATCAAAATACTATATGAACCCCATAAACACATACATATATTATATAGCAATAAAAGGACAAAAGGATAAGGCGGAGACAAGATGGCTGACTAAAGCCAGCTTTCACAGAGGCTCCCATCCAGAAGGAGACTTAAGGGACAGAAATTTAGCAACTAACCTGGTGGATTAGAGCTGCACCAAGAGAGAAGGTTGATGAACGTACATCAACCCCTCTGAGGGAAGCTTTGACCCAAAGCATACAAACAATAGGTACAAAATCCATCACCAAGCAGACAGGAGTCCCCTCACCATGAGAATGGCTCAGAGTGCCCCACAAACAAATGAGCAGAGTTCAAAGGTCCTCCCACTATACTCCAGGGGAAAGACCCTCTAAAAACTGGACCTACCTCCCTTACTAGGGTGCCATGGCACTCTCCTGCCAGGCATAAAACTGTATAAAACTGTATATGTTCTCTATCTGCAATTCTGAGCTCCTAGCACTCCCCTCCATTCTCACTCTGAGGTCTGGAGGCCTGTCCCCCAGAGTCCAGATTCTTGGGTGATTTCTCAAGGCATGTGGACAGGGCCTGGACTGCAGCTGGTCCGTGCTGATTATGTGGCATGGGAGTGAGGAGAGGATGGTCGGCTGAGAGGGAACCACGCTGGAACGGCAGTGCCCCAAGGCGCAGAACAGCAGTTATTTTTGGCAACAATAGGGCTCACCCCTAGATATTCCGAACCACACCCCCTGTCTCTCTGGGCAACCAGAGGAGGCCAGGCATCTTTCCAGGTGGCAAACACTGAAGAACAGATCTGGGATAAAAATGCAGGCCCCAAGAGTAAAGTGTTTGCTGAGGTGGTACCCACCTGGGCAGAGCGCAGGGACTAGAAAACGCACATGCAGAGCTGAAACATTCCCAGGGCGGGTCTGACCTGGAAGACCACATTACTGAGCCTAAGACACACCCAGCCCCCAGGGGACAATCAGCTTAAAAAAAGGAGGCCACACAGAGGCTGGATCTGACAGGTAACTGTGCTGCAAATACAAACAGCTGAGACCGTACAGCAGCACAGACAGGGCCTGAGGCACAGGTTCTAGGAATTCAAAACAGCTTCACTTCTGCAGGGAAATTTAACAGGGACAGAAACAAATTCCTGCAAAGTTGTTCTGTTCTATCAGAAACATCAATCAAGGGCAGGGCTGGAACTGAGTGAACAGCCCCTTGCACTCATCAAGTGCCCGAGGTTGTCAGGCCTCATCTCCCCCTGCTGTATAGAGGCAGAGAGCATTGGCCTGGCTGAGCAGACATAGATTTCCTTGTGATTCAAACTCCTAGAGTATCTGCTCATTGGAGGCAACTGGGTCACAACCCTGTGGGGTTATCAGTGACTGGGTGTGACAGGGGTGAAGGGTGGTGAAGGAGGCATCAACCTTCCAAGACTAATCTATTAGCTGGGTGAGTCCTCCTGAATTCATGGAGCACTGGAGCAAGGCATACTTGAGTTATCAGCAGACCTCTGTGATCTAGTTTCCAGAAATCTTTTAAACTCTCCCCCTTGTGACAGGTGCTGACTGAGACAAGTCATTTGGACATTTTGAATTGAGCCAAGGACCCGAGGACTATCCAAGTGGTGGCCTGAGTGTGTGGTTGTAGGAAGGTTTGATTTTACTTTTACAATTGTTACCTGTGGGGCAGTGGGGTGACTTAATTGCTGGTATTTCTCCATAGCTGAGACTTCAACCCAGAGTAATTGTTTCACTAGGGTCAGACAGAGACCAGCTGAAAACAAGACAGAGCCACTTAGCCCAACCACACGAAACAGGTCTTCAGTTTCTCAGTCCATAGCACTGTACGGGTCCTTGACAAAGCTACAGGGGAAAAGTCAAATGGTGTAAAATAATCATAGGGTGAAATCCACAAAATAACTCTGGAAACATGAATAACCAAAATAGATCAACTATTCTGGAAAGATATGGCAGGTATAACTGAAGATCCCATTCATTGACAGCTGGCAGAGATGTCAGAAACAGAATTCAGAATTTGGATTGCAAACAAGATTAATAGAATGGAGAAAAATTTAGAATTAGAAATTCAAGGAGCAATTCAAAAGTTGGAATTAGAAATTTGAGGAGAAATTCAAAAGTTGTCTCAAGAATTCAACGAATTTAAAGACAAAATCAACAAAGATCTTGATACACTGAAGCAAGAATTTGCAGCCCTCAAGGATCTCAAAAATACAGTAGAATCCCTTAGTAACAAAGTGGAGCAAGCAGAAGAAAGCATTTCTGACACTGAAGACAAAGCTTTTGAATGCTCCCAAACTCTCAAAGAGGAAGAGAAATGGAGAGCAAAAACAGATCATTCTCTCAGAAAGCTCTGGGATAATACAAAGAAGGCTAATATCCACCTCACTGGAATCCCTGAAAGTGATGAAGTGGCCTCACAAGGCACAAAAGCTCTTTTCCATGAAATTATGAAAGAGAATTTTCCACACATGCCAAGAGATTCTGAAATTCAAATAGCAGACAGTTTCAGAACCCCAGCATGACTCAACTCGAACAAGACATCCCCCAGGCATATCATAATTAACTTCATTAAACTTAATATAAAGGAGAAAATTCTGAATGCAGCCTGGATTAAGAAATCCATTACCTACAAAGGGAAGAATATTAGAATGACTGCAGATCTCTCTGCTGAAACTTTTCAAGCCAGAAGAGGGTGGTCATCGACCGACTTTTACTCTCCTAAAACAAAATAACTTTCAACCCCGGATCCTCTATCCAGCTAAACTGAGTCTCATTTATGATGGAGAAATTAAATACTTTAATGACATTCACATGTTGAAGAAATTTGTCATAACCAAACCAGCTGTTCAGAATATTCTCAGACCTACGCTCCATAATGACCAACCCAATCCTCTACCACAAAAGTAAACTCACTCAGAAACTTTTGATCAAACTCCAACTTCCACAGTGGCAAAAGGATTAAAAATGTCCACTAGACTTTCGAAAAACTCGATACCCAAAATTTTACCAGACTTACCAATATTCTCCATTAGTGTGAATGGCTTAAACTGTCCTCTAAAGAGGCACAGGTTGGCTGATTGGATGCAAAAACTCAGGCCAGACATTTGCAGCATACAAGAATCACATCTTCCCTTAAAAGATAAATATAGACTCAGGGTCAAAAGATGGTCGTCCATATTTCAGGCAAATGGTAATTAGAAAAAAGCAGGTGTTGCAATTCTATTTGCAGACACAATAGGCTTTAAACCAACAAAAGTAAGGAAGGGTAAGAATGGTCACTTCATATTTGTTAAGGGTAATACTCAATATGATGAGATTTCAATTATTAATATTTATGCACCCAACCAGAATGCACCTCAATTTATAAGAGAAACTCTAACAGA
>CAUYPK010086538.1:0-10448 GCA_963574355.1 Loris lydekkerianus | reverse complement strand
ACACTATGGAATATTATGCAGCCTTAAAAAAGATGGAGACTTTACCTCTTTCATGTTTACATGGATGGAGCTGGAACATATTCTTCTTAGTAAAGTATCTCAAGAATGGAAGAAAAAGTACCCAATGTACTCAGCCCTACTGTGAAACTAATTTAGCGCTTTCACGTGAAAGCTATAACCCAGTTACAACCTAAAAATAGGGGAAAGGGAGAGGAGGGAGGGGGGAGGTAGGTGGAGGGAGGAGTACTGGTGGAATTACACCTGCGGTACATCTTACAAGGGTATATGTGAAACTTAGTAAATGTGGAATGTAAATGTCTTGGCATGGTAACTGGGAAAATGCTAGGAAGTCTATGTTAACTATTGTGATGAAAATGTGTCAAATGGTCTGTGAAGCTAGTGTATGATTCCCCATGATCATATCAATGTAAGCAGCTATGTTTTAATAAAAATAGATAAATAAATAAATAAAAGGATAAATCCAAAAGATTAAAAAGAATGAGTAAAAAGAAAAGGAGAAAAAATGGCACCACCAAGAAAAATATTATTCATATATATATAATATATATATACATACATATATATATAATATATATACACATATATATATACATACATATATATATATACATATATATATACATATATATATATATACACACACATATATATATATATACACACACACACACACACACACACACGAAACATATGACTACATGTATGCTGTAGGGATCAACTTTAGTAGATATATTTATGTTGTTGCTATGTACTCTCTGGACACCAGGTGGCGCCGTGATAGGTTCTCAGCCTTATACCTGTTTCAGGGTTTACACAGTTTTTTTGGTGGTTGGCTGGCTACCTGCTTGGTGCTTAGGTCCTGCTCAGTCGTTGATTCCACCGATTTCAAAAATAATCTTCACAGGCAGGTTTCACAAATTCTCCCTACAACAGTTCCCATGAAGTGCAGGGTATCCTGGACCTGCTTTGAGTGCAGGATGGCTGCTGCAGGTGAGACTCAAATCATTGCATCTGGCCCATGTGAAAAGGTGTCTGTGGCAGTCACCATTTCTGAAACCGGCAGCCAAGCCCCAGCTGTGTGCTCCAGAAGGCACCCCTATCTGACTGCCAAAACCATTTAGGAGTTCATGCTCCACCAATTTTTCCACACAACACCCAGTTTCCCCACGAACTGGGAATTGTAATCTTCTGTGGGGGAGGGACTAGTTGCTGCTGCCGCCCGCTACCTCAGCAGGCACAGAGACTCTTCTGGCAGTCTCTGTAGCTCCGAATTACACTTTGAATCCAGCAATCTTCCACTTCACTGCACACCCCTAGCTGTCTGTCTACACTAATATTCCCCACAGGGAATGATTCAGCTCACTCACTCTCACCTGTTGTTCTGTGTGGGCTGAGCCCACTACCATCTTGCTCCGCCTCCTAGACCCTGATGAACTGTTGATTTCACTGATTTCAAAAAAATTTTCACAGGCAGGTTTCACAAACTCTCCCTGCAACAGTTCCCATGAAGTGCGGGGGTATCCTGGACCAGCTTTGGGTGCAGGATGGCTGCCCACAGGTGAGACTCAAATTGCCACACCTGGCCCATGGAAAATGTGTCTGTGGCAGTGGCCATTTCTGAAATTTCAAAATGTGTCTGCTTCCTAAGTGGGATCCTTTCCCCCTGATTATCTAACCAGTTCCTAGCCTGGGGGGCACCACTCCAAATGGCACCCCTTTCTGACTGCCAAATTCTGCTCAGGAGACCACACTTTATCAATCTTTCCACACAACACCTAGTTTCCCCACTAACTGGTAATTGTAGTCCTCTGTGGGGGAGGTGCTGGTTGCCACCACCGGCCATGCTTCAGCAGCAGGACAAAAATTTCTCTGGCAGACTCTGCCGCTCCGACTATCACCTCTTAATCCTAGAACTCCTCATCGCTGTTTTCAATGCAGAGGGGAAAATTCCTTTCTAGTGACTTTACCTGAGCCAAGGGTAGGTGATGAATTTCCATGGGGACTTTTTGTATCCAGTTGACTCACCAACAGAAGCAGCATGAAGTTTCTCGTCTGGTTGTGGCCACCACATCTTATCAGACATCCATCTTCCTGGTGCCTAGTTCCACCAGGCACTCACATTGGGAGAAAGAGAATGAGTCTGGTTTCTTGGCATCGTCTAGACATTGGCATAACCAGCAATTAGACTGAATACTTGGAAAGACTGGTGCAAAGAGGTGCAGGCCTGTGCCTGACCTCCTGGAAGGACCAGAAACAAATGTCTTAATGAAGATATTCTCCTGGTGTGTTCAAGGAAAAGAAATCAATTAGAGTAATTATAGTGAAGGAAGAGAAGATAAGATTGTCTGGATATTAGAATAGTAGCAGGTGTGTGTAGAAGGTGAAGGGTACAGGACATATTCAAAAGATAAAATCAAGAAGACTTGCTGAGTTATCTCTAAAAGTATCATCTCCCTCATTTTTAAAATCAGGTTTAAAAACAGTACTGACTAAATAAAATTATTAAGAGTAAAGTATAGGAAAATGCGCATGCTTGGCATAATGCTCTGCATACTGTAAATACTCAGTAAATATTAACTTTTATTATAATACTTGTATTAGCATCTTCATGAAGGGAAGAGTATCTCCCTTTCAAATCTTTTAAGTAAATCAATTTAAAAAATAAATTATGTTGTTTCACATTAACCAAGGATGTGAAAGATCTCTATAAAGAGAACTACAAAACACTGAGGAAGGAAATTGCAGATGATGGAAACGAATGGAAAAATATATCATGCCTATGGATCAGCAGAATCAAAATTGTTAAAATGTTCATGTTACCCAAAGTGATTTACAGATTCAATGCAATACCCATCAAAAAGCCAACGTCATTTTTTTGCAGATCTAGAGAAAACAAATTTATCCTTCATTTGGAATCCAAAAAGCACCCAAATAGCCAAAACCAAAGAAAAAGTAACAAATCTAGGGGCATCACATAACCCAATTTTATGCTACACTACAAGGAGGTAGCAACCAAGACAGCATGATATTAATATTTGCAGAAAAATAGAGACATAAACCAATGGAACAGAATAGAGAACTCAGACATAAAACTATCTAGATAATGCCATCTGATTTTTTTTTCTTTCTTTTTTTTTTTTTTTTACAAAGAAGACAATAATATACACTGGGGGAAACAATCCCTATTAAATAAATTGTGCTGGGAAAATTGGATAGCTACACATAGAAGACTGAAACAGGACCCATATCTCTCTCCATTCACTAAAATATTCAGGATAGATAATAGACTTAAACCTAAGATATGAATCCATTAGAATTCTATAAGAAAATGTTGGAAAAACTCTTCTATTTAATAGATAATGGCCTATGCAAAGAACTTATAAATAAAAACTCAAAGGCAATCACAGTAATAACAAAAATAAATAAATGGGAATTGATTTAATTAAATCACCTATTCACCAATCATCAGGGAAAAGCAAATCAAAACCACACTGCGATATCACCCAACCTCTATGAGAATGGCTAATAGATGATGGCATGTATTAAGAAAGGAACATTAATACACTATTAGTGGGACTATAAACTAGTACAACGTCTCTGAAAAATAGTATGGAAATTCATCAAAGAACTTAAAGCAGACCTACCATTTGATTCTGCAATTATACTACTGGGCATTTATGTAAAGGGAAAAAATCATTTTATGGAAAAGACACTTGGCTTGGTGCCTGTGGCTCAAGCGGCTAAGGCACCAGCCACATACACCTGAGCTGGTGGGTTTGAATCCAGCCCAGGCCACCAAACAACAATGATGGCTGCAACCAAAAAATAGCCGGATGTTGTGGCTGGCACCTGTAGTCCCAGCTACTTGGGAGGCGGAGACAGGAGACCCACTTGAGCCCAGGAGATGGAGGTTGCTGTGATCTGTGATGCCATGGCACTCAACCAAGGTGACAGCTTGAGGCTCTGTCTCAAAAAAAAAAAAAAAAGGAATAAAAAAGAAAAATACACTTGCACTCCAATGTTTATTGAAGCACAATTCACAATCAGAAAGATGTAGAATCAACCTAAATGCCCATAAATACATGAGTGGATGAATAAAATGTGGTATATGTATACCATGGAATACTACTCACCCACTTAAGAAAATGAATTAATTTCTTTTGTAGCAATATCGATGGAACTGGAGACCATTCTCTTTAGTGAAGTATTGAAAGAATAGAAAGACAAACACCACATGACCTCACCATTAAATTGGAACAGCACTTAAGTGCACAGATGGAAGTAAAACTCAATGGAAATCAAGCAGGTGGGAGGAGGAGGGAGGGAATGGAATGGGTGAAATCATACTTAATGAATAGAATGCATACTATCTGGGTGATGGCCACACTTATCACTTTGGAGATAAGGAGTGCAAAAGCAATCTATGTAACCAAAACCTTTGTACCCCTGTGATATTCTGAAATAAAAACACCATTTATATTGCTTCATAATTACTTAATATTTACATTCTGTCTATAATTAGTTGATAATTACATGTTAATACATGATGATGCTCAAGAAATTACATAATAATATATTGTTTTTCTAGAGATACATATTGAGGTATCAGGAGCAAAATGACATTATGTCACAGATTTGCTTTAAAATACTATAGCAAAAAGGGGGGTATTAAAACAAGGTTGGTGAAATTGATTATTGTTGTATCTGGGGGAAAGCTATATAAGTTCAGTACACTAGTTTCTACTTCTCTGAATTTTGAAAACTTTCATAATTAAAAGGTTAGAAAGAAAAAAGGACACGTTGATGGAAACAAAATGTAACACAATGAAGTAAGGGAGGGAGGGAATTGTCAAATGCTCCAAAGTTCTCCTAGATATAGTAAGTTGAGAATTAGGATGTGATCACAACTTTAGTCAATACGAAGGTCCTTAGTGCCCTTGATAAAATCAGTTTTCTTGTGTGTGAGTTTGTGTGTGTGTGTGTGTGGAAGGCATGTATAGAAGAAGGGTTGAAGTGGTTAGTGACGAGAATGGTTATTGAAATGGAGACAAACAAAATGTATCTGTAAGTGGAGATAGATTCCCTTTTCAGAGCTTGAGGGAAATGTGACAGAGGCACATGGGATAAGGTGATGATTCTATATATTGCTTCAGTTTGTTCAAGGTGTGAGAAAGAAGAGCATGTTTGTAGGTGATGGAACGATGCAGTAGAGATGGAAGAACATTATGTTTTGGGAATAACTGGAAAAGCCTATTTTATGGGAAGATGGAAGTGCACAGGTTCTAAGTGAAGGGCTTGGCCTCAATTAGGATCAGGTTACTTCCCACAGACATCTGAGATTACAAGCGCAGATCCAGTGATGTTGGGAAGTGGTGAGAGTTCCTGTCTGATCACTTGTTTTCTCAATGAATTATTAGTGAATATCATGAGGAGAGTAGGTGCTTGTGGAAGGCTACTGTAGGAAGAAGAGAAGGAAGGTACAGGAGTGGATGTTAGGTAATTGCCCCAGAGAAAGCCCCTCCCCTAGAAAAGCCCCTTCCTACTTTCTACAGACCAAGATTAGCTGTCTCACTCTTAAAGTTACAGCTACCTGCTGAAAATTTCAAACTTATGGCCTGCCCCTAGTGACTCTTTCCACCAGAGTAGTAACTCCTTATTGGCTATTCTACCATCCCGTCACCATTCTAAGACTTCCTCTAACCGAACTTATATACAGGGGTGTTCTCTCTCTCTCTCCTTTCCCCCACTTCTCTCTTTTCTCCCCCGCCTCTTCTTTTCTTTCCTTCTTGGTGCTGCTCTGCAGCATTCCTCCCTCGCCAATAAAAACCTTTTGTACAAGCCTTGGTGGTCTGTGAGATCTCTGCCAGTCCCGTGCCACCCTTTCATCTGGTGTCAGAAGTGGGATGTAATTAGGGAATGCTCCCAAGGGTAGCTTCCACCCCTTCCACAGGGCTTTAGCTCCTGGAGGCTCCCTATCCTCTTCTCACACACCCAGCACTCACCACTGCATTGTGTTCTGTCCATCTGCCAAAGCACTCTAACTAGCACTCAACACTATGGGAGTGAGTTTTTCCTAATCATGGGCTGGGTTGCCTACATTCCTGGTGATTCACCCATTTCTCGAGGCTTGAGTTCCCTATTCCCATTGATTTTGCATGACTTAGCCCAGAGCTTCCACGCCTTTGCACAAAAATTCCTGATGCCAGGTCTCAAGCTCTCCTCGGCCCCAAGGGCCTCACACTGATCTGGGTGCAGGGACGACTGTCCTAGACTGTGTTCTCGTCTTCACAGCCAGCAACTAAGCAGCAGAGACGTCCACCCTTTGTCCTGGTCCTCACATGATTCTACTCACACTTTATTCCTGCGCCATGGATGCAGGCCATTCTATCCAACCTAACTCTTCCTTAGGGTGCTTATTACACCCCCTGGTAGAATTAGGAAACTCTCTACCCAGGTTTAACCACTTTATTTAATTTTTCTTTAATTTGAGACTTATATAACTATTGTAAGCACCTTGGCAAATGGAGCAAGGTCCCCTATGTTCAGGGCCTCTCATATCTTAGAACCAAGTCTAATTTATGTTTGAGTAATTCCAAAATTCTTGTAACAAAAGAGCTCTTCTACTCTCTATCTGCCTGAAACAAACCTATCTGACCCAGCAGATGAACCTCTGTGGTGCATACAAGCAGCCACTGGTTCCAAAACCAGAGTAATTCTTGTTCCAGCCCCGCCATATTCAGCTCCTCCCTCAACCACACATTTTGCATCCACCCTCTATCCCTCCTACTTCCCCATCAACCAATCTGAGTTCGTCTCCTAACTTCTCCCCTCCAACTAGCCCTCCGAGTTCTGCTGGATCAACTCTCAGTCCACCTCCGGCTGCTCCAAAAAAACACTTCTGGACCTCTTTACCCCTTACTTCCTCCAACTCCTCCATATAATGGTCCTACAGTGCCACCGCGTAACAGTGTATTACTATGTCCTATCAACTTACCTAATATGATGTTTTTGTTATTTTAACCAATACCCTAACCTCTGACGAGTGCAATTGAGTGTGGGAGAGGGCAAAAGAGGCAGCAGATCAATTTCATATGTCATACAATGAGAATCCTACAGGTGACACTGCCGTCCCTAACTCCCAGGCAAATTGGAATTAAAATGATAATGCTGGGAAAAAAAGTAGAGACATTTTTATTACCTGCATTCTTTGTGGACTTAGAGCTTCCTCCAAAAAGGCTATTAATTATGATAAATTACTGGAAGTCATACAAGATAAGTCTTAAACCGCCTTACTGAGGCTTTTATTAAGTATACTAACTTAGATCCTGAAACAATAGATGGGAAAAAACATTCTCATGACTTATTTCTTTAACCAAAGTTACCCTGACATCAAACTTAAGCTAAAGCACTTAGAGCATGGACCCTTAACACCCCAGGGCATGATCTTAGATACAGCCTTTAAAATTTATACGGGAGAAGATGATGTTTTCCAAAGGGAAAATAAAAAATCTCAAACCCCAAATTATCAAATCCTAGCTCACAACATTACAAAGTGTTACTGAGGCCGTCATTCCTAACCTGCCTGAGTCATCAGGGGCCAAAGGCTGCTTCATGACTCAACCACCTGGACCATGCTACAAATGTGATGGAGAAGACCACTGGATACAATGTTGCTTTAATCCTAGGCCCACGCCAGGGCCATGCCTTCTCTGCAAAATAAAGGGCTATTGGAAGGCTGACTGCCCCTTGGCCCAAAGAGGACATGGGGCCAGCCAACCTGCAGCACCTACAGCAGACTTGTTGGGGCTTCCCTCTTCTGAAGACTAACGGGACCCTGGCTTCTCTCACTTAAGAAAGATCACCTCTATGGAGTAACTCAGATGGTGGCAGGTAGGATGATTGCCTTTCTATTAACACAGGAACTAGCTTCTCAGTTCTTAAAGAGTTCAGTGGTCCTACCTCCCTGTCACCCACCTCTATTGTCGGGGTAGAGGATTTTTCCCACCGTCCATGTCAAACTCCTTTTTTACACTGCATGATTGGAAATTTCTCATTTATACATGCCTTCCTTTTTGTTGTTATCTTCCTGTCCAGTTCTCCTTCTGGGACATGACATACTTTCCAAATTAGGTATCGCCCTCACTTTTAATCTTAAATTAATAGATGCTAACCCATCTCCTATACCTCACTCTGCCTCGTCCTTTCTAAAGCCATCAAAGATTCATTGCCATGGCCAATTCCACCAAAGCAAGTAAATCCTAAAATTTGAGATACTAAAACCCCCTCAATTGCCTCCTACTCTCCAATTTTTATTAAACTAAAAAAACCCTCTATCTTTCCTTCTCAATGTCAATATCCACTTCCCCAGTCTAGTCTCCTAGGACTCTGACCTATTATACAAGATCTCCTAGAAAAAGGGTTTTTACAACCTGCCCACTCATCATATAATACTCCTATACTAGCAATTAAAAAACCTAATGGCACCTATGGCTTAGTACAGGATCTAAGACTCATCAATTCTGCAGTCATTCCTATACACCCAGCAGTCCCTAATCTGTACACCCTACTATCAACCATCCCAGCTAAAACCACTTATTTCTCCATGCTAGATCTCCAAGATGCCTTGTTCTCCATTCCCTTACATCTTGGTTGCCAGACCTATTTGCCTTCAAATAGGATGACCCTACTTCTCAGACTTCTTCCCAGCTTACATAAACTACTCCCCCAGGGATTTTGTGACAACCCCCACTTATTTGGCAGAACATTACCATGAAACCTCCAATCGTATGATCCCTCTCCTTCAACCTTAGTTCAGTATGTCAATACTGCTCTGTAATCCCATCTTACATAACTCTAAGCAAAACACTTGTTTCCTCCTTAATTTCCTTGCAGATAGGGGATATAGAGTCTCTCCCTCAAAGGTTCAATTATTCCAACAAAAAGTCACTTACTTGGTGTCCTTTTGTTCCCAGGCTTCAAAGCTATTACCATAGACAGAAAAAGCCTTCTTCGCAACTTTCCTCTACCCACCACAAAACAAGAACTATTCTCCTTTTTAAGATTAGCTGGATACCTCAGAGCATGGATTCCCAACTTTTCTCTCCTAGCTGCTCCTTAATATAATGATACTCGAGGTGACCCTCATGAACCTCTCCTAACCTCCATTTCCACTTATTTTAAATCTTTACAGCATGCTTTATTAGAAGCTCCAGCCCTCCACCTTCCTGATCTTTCTTGCCACTTCCTCCTTTATGTTACAGAAAACCATGGATTTGCTCTTGGTGTACTTGGACATCAGCTAGGCCCCACCTTTGCTCCAGTTGCCTATCTCTCAAAACAATTAGATCACACAGTTTGAGGTCAGGGTTCCTTGTCTCAAGGCGTTGGCAGCCACAGTTACTCTAATACAAGAATCAAAGAAACTCACTTTTGGTTCCCCTACTACTGTCTTATCCCCTCATTCTTTATATAATCTTTTTTTATTTAATTATAATTTTATTTTATTTATTTATTTTTTTTTAGTAAATCATAGCTGTGTACATTGATATGATCATGGGGCATCACACACTAGTTTCATAGACCGGTTGACACATTTACATTACATTGGTTAACATGGCCTTCCTGGCATTTTCACAGTTATTGTGTTAAGACATTTACATTCCACATTTGCTAAGTTTCACATATACCCTTGTAAGATGCACCGCAAGTGTATTCTCACCAATTCCCCTCCCTGCACCTCAGTCACCCCTCCCTCCCCCCTTCCCCTATTCCTAGGTTGCAATTGGGTTATAGCATTCATGTGAAAGCCCTAAATTAGTTTCATAGTAGGGGTGAGTACATTGGATACATTTTCTTCCATTCTTGAGATACTTTACTAAGAAGATTATGTTCACGCTTCATCCATGTAAACACAAAGGAGGTAAAGTCTCCATCTTTCTATAAGGCTGCATAATATTCCATGGTGTACATATACCACAATTTATTAATCCATTCAAGGATTGATGGGCACTTGGGTTTTTTCACAATTGTGAATAGGGCTACAATAAATATTCTGGTACAAATATCTTTGCTATGATATGATATGATATGCCCAGTAGAGGAATTACAAGATTAAATGGTAGGTCTATTATTAGATCTTTAAGTGTTCTCCATATATCTTTCCAAAAAGAATGTATTAATTTACATTCCGACCAGCAGTATAAAAGTGTTCCCTTTTTTCCACATCCACTCCAACATCTCTGGTATAGGGATTTAGTGATATAGGCTAGTCTCACTGGAGTTAGATGATATCTCAAAGTAGTTTTGATTTGCATTTCTCTGATGATTAAAGATGATGAGCATTTTTTCATATGTCTGAAGGCCGCACACCTGTCTTCTTCAGAGAAGTTTCTCTTTATATCCCTTGCCCAGCCTGCGATGAGATCCCT
>CAUYPK010086537.1:0-14204 GCA_963574355.1 Loris lydekkerianus | reverse complement strand
GTATCAGCATTTAACCTACTGATTCCTCAATTATTGTACTTATTTTGGGTATATATTTTTATTTTTGAAATTTACCAGTGGCTGCTGCATTTTCCACCTCAGCTTATACTCGAGTCACTAAGTTTTCCCAGTTTTTAGGGTGAAATTAAGAGGGTCGGCTTATATGCGAGTATATACGGTATTTTCAAGACTAGAATGTATAACTTTCTTAAAATCTAGTGTACTCTGTGACCTAACTAATCTATTGTAGGAATTCCTTCCAAGAACTATATGTGTGCAAAGATGCACATTTAAGTACGTTCTTTGCAGGTTTATTTGTAATACATGAAAAACTGAGGTAGTTTAACAGCCAGAGTGAGGTTCATTTACATAATGTATTGCTCTTTTCTGCAGTAGAATATTATATGTATAGGTAATAAAAATAATATTATAAAGGACGTTTAAATCATTCTTTTTTTTTTTTTTTTTTTTTTTTGAGACAGAGTCTCACTGTGTTGCCCTTGGTAGAGTGCTATGGCATCACAGCTCATAGCAATCTCAAGCTCTCGGGCTTAAGAGATTCTCTTGCCCCAGGCTCCCAGATACTGGGACTACAGGTGCCCGCCACAATACCTGGCTATTTTTTTTGCAGTTGTCATTGTTGTTTAGCTGGCCCAGGCTGGTTTCGAACCCGTCACCCTAAGTGTGTATGGCTGGCGCCATAACCACTGTGCTATGGGTGCGAGGCCAGGATGTTTAAATTCTTTCATCAGTTAACAAATATCTAGCATCCAAACAATGCCTGATACTGATGTAAACAAGCCAGGTCTCTTCCTTGATACATGGCAAAGATAAAAAATACAGCATACATGAGGTTAAAGAAAGGAGGTTACAAATCTGTCTTTATATATATACTTACGTTTATATGTACACAGAAATACTGGAATAATGTGTATTAAATTGTCATTTTGGATGGAAGAATTGTGTACTGCCTTTATTTTCATTTGTCTCTGTACTTCCAAAAATTTTAAATAAGAAAAATTTATAAATAAAGATAAGAGGCCTGAGTAAAGAGAAAGGGGGAATACAGTGACCCCTCTTATCTGTAGGGCAGTGGTTCTCAAAGTTCCTAATGCCGCGAACCTTTAATACAGTCCAAAGGGGTTGCGACCCAGAGGGTCCCCTGTGGTAGGGGATGCATTCTGAGATGCCTCACCCCCCTCCCCCGCCCCCCAGTTGAATGCCGGAAACTGTGGATAATACTGAACCCTATATTTGCTGTTTATTCCTATGTATACATCCCTATGGTAAAGTTTGATTTACAAGTTAGGCACAGTAAGAGATTAACAACAATAACTAATAACAAATTAAGGCAATTAAAACAGTATGCCAGTCACTACTCTTGCAGTTTAGGGCCATTATTCGGTTAAATAAGGGTTACTGGAACATACACACTGCGGCAATGCCATGGTCAGTCTGATGACCAAGATGACTACTAAGTGACTGATGGATGGCGGACGTAGACAGTGTGGATACGCCAGACAGACATGGACTTTAGACAGCGTGGATACGCCAGACAGACAATGGGGTGATTCACATCCTGGGCAGGATGGAGCAGGGTGGCACATAGTTGAATATTATACTTAATGACTTGTTTATCTCTGGAATTTTCCATTCAGTATTTTCAGACTGTGGCTGACTGCAGGTAACTGAAATCATGGAAAATGAAACCACAGATAACGAGGGACTACTGTACCTGATTTCTTAGGAAAAGAAAACGAGCTAACACCAGCAACAGCTGTGTGTCCATGTGTCTCCTCATTTCTTGTGAGAGTCCTTTGGGATAGTGTTATTACCCCATTTTACCTTCAGAAAACTGAGTCGGGGTGGGAGGGGCGGGCTCAGTCTCCAAAGTGTTTCCAAAGTCCCAGCTGGTGTTAAGTGCTGGAGTATGACTTATCTCAGGTCTGTTTCTAATCACGTCCCTTTTTCTTTTTGCTGTCAACTGAGTATATGTTTTACTTTTTAAAAAGTCCGATATACCGCTCAGCAATTCCTTATATCTGTCTGTATGGATAAAATTATGTGAAAGAATATATTTGCCATTTTATTGAACAGTTACAGGTTTTGAGTTTAGGATACCATTTGCTATTTTAAATGTTAGTTCAAGTTGTTTGGACAATGAGCAACTCTGTATTGGCAATATTAGCAAATACTGTATCATGAAAGGGGTAGAATTAGATCTTAGAGATTAGATTAAGACCTTGATTTTCAATGTAGCCCTCATTTGTGATTACTATACTAAGTAATGTGGTATGTGTTTAACTAAAATTATTTAATTCTGATTCCTTTTTAAAGAATTTTTATGTCAGTTCACATTAAAGAAATCTGTCAGACTTTGTATACTCACTTTTTGTTGAGGAAATATTTTTGCCATGTCACCTAATCAAATCTTTTATTTTTTTGTAAGAAAAATTAGATGTAGAATATTTTTTACTTTTTATTTTTATTTTCCTTGATGTCTGTAAACTCTCCTACTTAACTAAAAATAAAGAAAAGCATGTAAATAAGTAAAACCAAGATGACTGTTTTGATTAGTTTGGGCTCTGAAAGATGGTAAATTAGTTGATTTTCTCCAGAAATTTGGTATTAGGAATAAATACTATCCTGATTTTTATGAATTACGATTTCATTATGTAATGATATTACATTTTTATATTCTTAAGTGAAAGAAACCTTACACATTTTGATAAAATAGAAATGTTTTTAATTTTTGAAACTTCATTTTGGATGCCCAGCTCACTGTTAATGAAGCAGCTGCTCAGCTCTGTGTGAAGGACAATGCCCTGCTGACAAGAAGAGATGAACTGTTTGCTCTGGCTAGGCAGATTTCTCGAGAAGTCACCTATAAATATACCTACAGAACCACAAAGTAAGTATTTAATTGGTGATTTTTTTTTGTATCATTTGATAAAATTTGAAACACCATACATTGAATAGAATATAAATATTTCTGAAAAAGCAGAGATGTGGTTGTAGTTCTGTAAAATTAAAAAAGCAGTGACTTTTCAAAGCATTATGACTAAAGTGGTATTTGTTGTTTTGTTTAATTCTTTCTCTCTTTTGAAAGACACAGTTCTCTGGTACTACAGGATTGTTCTGGTGGTGGTTTAAACACTGTTCTCTCAAACACTTCAGTGGTGGTTTTAAACATTCTTTTCTCACTTCAGTTTTGAGTGTGATGATGGGATTTAGTCAGACGGCCGTGGTAGACTTAGACACCTCCTAGCTAACTGTTGAACTCTCTGTGGAAACAGAGTGATTTCTTCTGTAAGGTGTTTGCGAGGTTGGTGAATAGGTAAGAAGACTCTAATCACTAGTATGTAAGGGAAAATTGGAAGATACTTTTAGCAAATGGATTATGGAACATGGGTTTGAAATAAAAAAATTAATATTGAAAAGCAATGGTAGTTTCATAACTTAATGTAAATATACCATATCCTTCTTGATCTTATCCTCCCTCGAACTGTGAGCATCGTCTGCATTTTGATTCTGTTCACTTGGTTCCGTATGGACCCTAGTTTCCAACCCACTGTCTGTTGTGCATGCCACTGTTTCTGTGAGATGATGCATAGTTTAACTCTGAGTTTTTGTTGAAAATTCACATCCTGAGCACTCTCTTCAGCCCTAATAAGTCACAGTCTTTGGGGATGGACATTTACGATCTGAATTTTCACAAACGTCGCAGATGGTTCTTGTGCATGCTCAAGTTCAAAAGCCAGCACTTATGTTTGCTGTCATCACCATTATTTTTCCTACCTCACAGAAGTTTCATGTTCTGTTCCACCTCATATTTACAAGTTTACAAACTGACAATAAGGAAAATTATGTAGAGTAAATGAAGCTAAATGATAGAGCAAGGATGTACAGCAACATTATAGGATTATTTACAAGGTGTTTTTTTTTTTAATTGGATAACTGATCTAATTCAGTGATTTTTCATTTTCTTCATTGTATTATGCAAGATTTTCTTTCTGAGTATAAGGAATACATGTCCATGATTTAGGAAGTCAGATAGTATGTGAAGCTTATAATGCAACTCAGCATTTCCTGTGCTCTGCCTCATTCCCACTTCTCCAGTCTTCTTCTCATTTCCACACTCCAAAGGCACTTGCCTTCAACAAATTTAGCTGTTTCTTCTAGTATTTTCATTAATACTTCTTTTTTAAGATAAAAATATTTTAAAATATAGTGACACCTTTACATAATTTAGAAGCCAAAACTGTGTAAAAAGGTAACACAAAAAAGTTACACTCCCATTCCTGCTTTTTTTACCCTGTTCCCGTCCCTATTATAGGTAGTTTTAATAGTTTCTCTTTTATTATTCCAGTGTCTGTTTATGCTCATGGAAACAGATATATATTCTTTCATTTTCACCTGTATTTCAAAAAAGGTAGCATACATTGACATTTTTCTATATTTTGCTTTTATATTATTTAATGTATCTTGGTAAGTTTTTTATGTTAGTATGTGGTACATATACATGATTTCTTTTTATTTTTTATAGCTGCCTGGTACTGATTTGTGTAGATGTACCATGATTCATTTGGTTCAGTCCCCTGTCAATGGATACTTGAGTTTCTAGTCTTTTGCAATTATAAATATTACTACAATAAATACCATACATATCATATTTTGTTGATTCTGAAGTATGCTTTTTCACATTTTAGCATCTTTTATATTGACGTATAACTTACAGTTGATGGCTTGTTGTAGTTAATTGGCAGTAGTATTTCATAGTGAAATAATTAGGTGCCTCAGAATTGATGGATTGGTCTTTCTTATATGTGCAGGTACCTCTGGGATAGATGCCCAGCAGTGAGATTTCTGGGTTAAGGGTAGAAACATTTATAGTTTTGATAGATGGATAAAATTAATTTTAATCTCATGTAGGCTTAAGCATTCATCTTAAATGATCATTTTAGTCATTTTATCAGTTGTTTCTACTGAATCATAAAGGGATGTCCTCCCTGATTTTTTTTCATTTTCATTATGTGATAACTGTTAAATATTTATTGAATGCTGTGTGGGGAGTTCTTAGATAGTAGCCTTTGAAAATGTATAAGTTTATCTACATATTCCCCTAATGTTAATTTGAAAATGATGAAAAATCTCTTTTTTACTATTTTATGTTTATTATGAATTTGTCATTTTTGGTGTTGGTTTCAGGCTATATGTTTTGGGTGAAGGTTATTGATAGAATTGCCTTTGGAATAAAATTTGTTTCTTCCTCAAGTTTTTCTTTTTTCTCCCCTTTCCTTTAGGTCAAAATGTGGAGAAAGAGATGAATTATCCCCAAAGAGAATTAAAGTGGAGGTATGGTGATATATTACATTTTCTTATCTGAAGAATGTCTGATTTTTTAAGATCATTAAAAATAAAATATTATTTAGACAAAAAAAGAAGAGAGTCCCATAAACTAGTAAAAAATGAAATATAGAATCTTAAAAACTATAGAATTTTGTTAAAGTATAGTATTGTGGTAATTTGAGTTAGCTGACTAAAGAAATTCTTAAAAGGAAATTGTGATGACTAGATTGATGTCCAATTTATCAAAAGTTGATTTGCAGATTGGAGTTTCTTACTTTTTTATTGTTGTTTTTTATTGAGACAAAGTCTTACCTATGCTCTGAGCAGAATGCAGTGGCATCATCATAGCTCACTGCAGCCTCAGCCAATGAGACCCAGGCTATGGGCATCCTGCTGTCTTAGCCTCCAGAATTGCTGGTATTACAGGTGCTCGCCTCTGCACCCAGCTGTTTTTTTTTTTTTTTGTTTGTTTTGTTTTGTTTTTTCTAGTTGGGATCTCACTCTAGCTCAGACAAGCCTTGAATTCCTGAGCTCAAGCAATCCTCCTGCCTCAGCCTCCCACAGTGCTGGGATTATGAACATAGGCTAGTGTGCCTGGCCAGATTTAAAACTCTTAATTGGATAAGCTATTCCTTTAATAATCCTATTTACATTACTAGTCGTCTTACCAAATACATGCAGAGGAGCTGACTTTTAGTTTCTTTATATTGATTGTCTAAGGGAAATAATAATTTAGTAGCTGTAAATTAGAGACTTTACTGTAACTAAAACCTTTATAGAGTCATGGTTGAGGCTGTTCTTCTGATTTTAGACATGAAATTGGTAAGTGGGAGTTGAGTAAGAAAAATGTACTTTTCTTAGGGTTTTTAGAACTCTAGAATGGTTTCAGAACTACTATTCCTTAATTTGGATTCAAAATATCTAGTCTGCAGCAAAGTGGAAATCTGAAGTCAGTTGGCTCCTTCCTTTCTTTGTTTTCCTCATAGGGGATGGAAATCCGTGTTCTCTTGGCTATCCCATTTTTAAAACAAATAAGTTATGTTTGACTACTCTACATTTTCTTCCTCAAATAATACTTAGTATCAATGTGTATGGCAATAATCCTTTATTCATACCAAAAGTAGAGTTATGCTGTAAAAACCCAAATCTCTTTCTTTATTTTTTTATTTTATTTTATTCTTATTTATTTTTTGAGACAGAATCTTATTTGTCACCCTTGGTAGAGTACCATGGCATCATAGCTCACAGAAACTTCAAACTTGCAGATGCAAGCAATCTTCCTATCTCAGTTTTTCTGTTGTTAGTAGAGACGGGGTCTCATTCTTGCTCAGGCTGGTCTCAAACTCTCAAGCTCAAGCAATCCACCCACTTCAGCCTCCCCGAGTGCTAGGATTACAGGCATGAGCCACCGCGCCTGGCCCCTTTCTTGATTAAGTCTTTCCAGTTGCTTTCCACTGTACCTAGAATAAAATTTAAGCGTTTTCCTCAGGTCATCTAAGACCGTAAATGACCTCACTCCAGCTTGCATCTGCTTCATCTGCTGCCATACTCAGTGTTCTTACTGTGTTCTCCCTACACTGGCCAACTTTCTGTTCCTAGAACACGCCAAACTCAATTGTGCCTCAGCACTCACTGTTCCCTCTGCCTAGACTTATACGTCTCCTGATGGCTTCAGACCCCAGCAGAGTTTCCCTGATCTCTGCTTCCCTTTCTAAAGAGGTACCCTCTCCCTTTAGGGTCATGGGCTCATTCTCCTGGTTTGTTCTGTTTTCATAACTTTTCTATCTGAAACTATTGTATGTGGTAGAACCTCCGTGAACCACTCAAGGGACTGTAACAAACTGGTCAACATACAGAGGAAGTCAAGATAAATAAATAACTTTCATTGAATACATGTGGTGAATCCCCAGTTTAGGAAAATTGAGTCAACTTAAGGAGATGGTCAAGAATGGAGGTTCTACTGTATTTGTTTTAAATTTATTATCAGTGTACCTTATTAAATGAAAATAGGGCTATTATCTGTATATTTACTACTCAGAGCTTATTAACAGTGTCTTCTGCTTAATAGGCACTTAATATCTTTTGGATGAAATAACGTGGCTGTAGATAAGCATCTTTGATTCTTGAATCAAAGCAGTGGTTCTCAAGTATTTTGTCTAAATAGGGGTACTTTTTTTAAAAATTGTGCTTGTGTTTGTAATCTACCTCACTGTTAGCTCTATAGTAATGTATGGTTAGTGAGCATGTAGTAAGATGGTTAGCCTCAGTACCATTCAGAAAATTTTTTGAAATTATGTGAAAAGGCTACAATGAAAAGATTGTCTAATTAGTGGCATGGTTTTGTCATATTGCACTGCCAGCCAACAGGTAACAGAAGATCCTTGTGGATTTTAGTTAAGTGACTCACTGCCACTGAGAAGGAAGGCAGGTGAACATAGAAACTGCTGAGGAGGCATGTGCCATTGAAGGGCTTAAAGGAAAGAAGGTACAAAACCTACACAGTGGTCAGGACAAGTAGCCAGGTGCTAGGCCGGCAATGCTTCCACTTACCGTAAGTTTTCATCATTGGCCCTCAGTGTGATCATGATTTAAGCTACTCTCACATTTAATCCCCACATGTCTGTTTTTATAGGTTTGTTCAGTAGACTACTATTGGACTTTGAAATTTGTGATCATGAATGTCATAGGCTATTTGAGCTGTAGTTGTTTCTTATTAGGCTGTATTAATAAGTCAGACCTGATCAAGGGCCCTGATATGAAATTTCAGCAAATTGTTTCTTATATTCAGTTACAGTGTTTGAGTTTCTTATTTGAAGCCCCAGAGCATTGGGTTATAGAATTAGATGTGACCTTTTTGTTTCTTTAAATACTTGGGATGTCAAAAAAGCATATATACATTTCAAGAAAGGAAAGAACTGTATTAAAGTTGTGATATTCAAGCCATGTTTGATTTCTGCAGTTACAAGGGGTACTCATTTGTGACTTGTATTCATCTTTTGTTATCGGTATGTATTATTAGAAACCATTTGGAATGAAACCTCTAGGGAAAGCACCTCTTCAACTCTACAAGTTAGTAAATGAGGTTTGGGAGTATTTCTTCTGCCCAGACTGGGTGAATAGTTTCTCCACCTGGAATATAATTGGAATATAATCATCTGGGTGAATCCACTTTCAATTGAAATGAAAATGGCTTACATTTATTCTTACTGTTCATTTTCATCAGAGATCTCAAATCTTGTAGTCCTGGGGCAATTGTGAAATGTCTGCTTTTTATTCATTAATACTAATACTTTATGTATTAGTCCCTGCTTAGCTTTTGGAATTCATTATCACAGATAGTCTTGCCTGGCCTATATGGAGGCTTCATGATTTCCATTTTACAACCAACGAGAGACCCACAAAGGCTCTCTTTGTGGCAGAGGCAGGGCTTCCAGTCTGTTCCTGACACCTAAACGGCAAAGCTATACTATCCTCTTGGGTGCTAATGAACATTCATTCACAAAGTACCATAGGTGTGAGAAAACACTATTGGCATTATACCTTTCCTCCTACTAGGATGGAATGAAGGGCAAAATGTGCACAAGACTGGTAGTCTTTGAAATCGGCAGATAGCAGCAGAACCTATGTTCTGATCCAAGAAAGTTTATCCAGTAATTAATAATTTTTGAGTGGAAAATTTAACAATGTAAATTTCAAAATATTAAATATAAGAGATTACCATTTGATAGGCTAATTGTGTAGAATGAGTAAAAATAGTGCATTGGGAAAATAAACAGAGTATATCAAGAAAAATTAGTTGATTTCTAGTATCCTACCTATCACCAGTGTATTTAGAATACCTTGACAGCTTGTGTAGGGAGTTGAAAAATCAAGAGCCAAAGTCCTTGCTCTCTTGTCTTCTCAATTTTTTAATATATCAGTTAAAGATGGATTCGGTTATTATCTTTTCTTTTTTTTTTTTTTTTTTTTTTTTTTTAGAGAAAGAGTCTCACTTTATCGCCCTCGGTAGAGCGCTGTGGCGTCACAGCTCACACCAACCTCCACTGAGCATGGTAGCAGATGAAGCAGGGATTCTCTTGCTTCAGCCTCCTGAGCAGCCGGGACTATAGGCATCTGCCACAACACCCGGCTATTTTTTGTTGCAGTTTGGCCATGGCCAGGTTTGAACCTGCCACCCTTGGTATATGGGGCCGGCGCCCTACCTACTGAGCCACAGGCGTTGCCCTATCTTTTCTTTTTCATTAAGAATACATTGAGTTCTAGGAAAAAACTCTGCCATTAACTCCAGTGTTATAAGCAGCATCTTAGAAGGGAGGAATGGTATGGAAAGTTCCCCATCTCAGGGCTCTGGGTGGCCGCTGACTAAAGGCACTGTGAATGCTCATGTCTCATCTGTGTTTTCTTCATTTGCTGAAATTACTGGATACCAGGCGGAGATGAGAGGTGACAACATTCTTGACCCTGTGGGGGTTGGGGGTGCAGAGCATGCAGAGATAACAGGATGAAAGAAATGAGGTTTGTTAATAGAGCCCAGGAAGTTGGAGAATTGGGCTTGAAGAAAAAGACCTGGAGGAAACATCTGCTAGTGGTTCTAGCAGTGTGGGGGCGGGGGTAGGTCGGAATATCCACCTACGCTGTTACTAAGCTTGTTGAAAAGAAGGCTGGTCTAGTTTGGCATAGACTCTTCCCTCTGGATCAGAAAAACAGAAGCATTATAATATGCTATTCATACAAAACGTGTGAGTAGAAAGAAAGAAAATGCACATGTGGGGTTGAGAACATCTGCTGTAAGAAGTCATTTAGAGATGGCTAAGCAGCGGCTTTACAGCAACTTGCTAGTGTTTGGCAGGAAGGATGAGGAGGAATGGGGGTGGAAACCAATGGATAAGAGTAATTTAGGTCATGAACAGCATCCCACATTGTATCTTTTATTTTCTCAGTGCTCAGATCCAGAGTCTCATCAGCACGGAAACGCTGTGATTAATGGCAGCACCCAAAAATATGACACGGGAATAGATTTCTCACAGCATGATGCAGCTGGAGCCTGGGAAACAAAAGTTCTGTACCAAACAACTTTCATGGAAATATTCTCCCTTTTATTTCTAAGATGTATCTTTTGGGTACCTTAAATTTTACTTTGTATGACATGCAGTAAAAGCTACTCAATCCTATAGTTTCCCATCCACGATGAGCTGTCAAGATTGTGGGAGAAAATGACTAATGTATTCAGGTACAGAGAGATCACTGGTGATTTTAGATGTTGTTATTTATTACTTATTATAGGCTCTTTATTAATAATGGATAATTATCCATTTTTCGAAAACTTTCACATGTAGAGTTAGAAATTCCAGCTTTTCAGTAGTCATTTATGTGGTTTAATAATCCTAACAGTGGTGCCATCATGTTATTTGTATGGTAGTGTGTACTTTCGCAAGATTTACCAATTTGTGTTACTTCATTTAATGCCCACTAATCTCCACTGGGCAGACAGAACAGGTGGCATAATCCCCATTTAGATATTTGAAACACTGGAAACAGTGAGGCTAACTTTTTTGCCTGAGGTTACACATCTCGTTCCTAACATGACTAGATCATTCCTTTCTCCTTCTGCAAGCTCCTTCGGAAGCAGTTTTGAGATGTTGTGGCTCCTGGGGATCCTGATGACTTTCTGATCTTGGTCTCTAGCCCTGATTCCACGCCAAGCTCCAAACTCAGGGCTCTTGTTACCTGGCTTATCTACCTAGTAGGAGGTCTCTCACTGGCAAATGAGTTCAACATGTCCCCAACTAAATTTATCAACTCTCTAGCCCCTCACAAACCTCCTGCTCAACAGTTCCTTCTTCTAATGAACGTCACTAGAAGTTCCTTCTTCTAGTGAATGTCACTCCTAGTTGCCTTATTTCTCTGTTGTGTCTGCCACAGCCCAGGGGTGGGCCACTGATCCTCGTCTTCACCATAGCCCTCTAAGCAGTCTCCCAGTCACCATCCTAGACCCCTTTCTTCTTCTTCTCAGTATTTTCTTTTATTCACCCCCTCTTCTTTCTCTTTTTTTTTTTTTCTGTTTAAAATCTTTTTTCCCTTCTTTCTCTTCAATCTTATCCTTCTAGTCCCATACCAAAAGGACTTATTAAAACATTAGGCCAGAAGGGGAAGGAAGGGGGGAGGTTTTGGTGGAAGGAGAGTAATGGGTGGGGCCACATCTATGGTGCATCTTAGAATGGGTACAGGTGATTGCACTAATGTACACAGCTATGAATTAACAATAAAAAAATTAAAAAGAATAAAATAAAATAAAATAAAACATTTCATCACTCATTAGGAATTTTCTTTCTTTTTTTTGAAAATTATTTTTACCTTTTTTACTTGCAATTTTTTTTTTTTTTTTTTACTTAAAATCAGTTATTTGAATTAAATTATTTATCAGCATCTATTGATACTAATTTTTTTTTCTGGATAATTTATAATTGTAAATTATATACCAAGATTGTAATTTTGACACATTCTTGCATTCCTGGAATAAACTTTCTGGCCACAGATATTAACATTATTATTTTAAAACATTGCTGAATTCTACATGCTAAATTCATAATCAGGATATTTTAAGCTATATTCACTAGATTAGATCTTGTCCTGTCTTTCAAGCTTCTAATCTGTTCACATTTATTGTGAAAATGATATATTCACTCTCATACTTACTTAACTTTATATTAATGTTTTTATTATATTATTTCCTTTTCTTATTTTTCTTATTCTCACTGGCTTCAACAAGAATATTATTGTTCTGTTTATTTATATTTTTATATTTTAATTACCAATAAGTCAGAAATAGTAATGAATACTATTGTGTCTCTGATTGCAAGTTTAATAGCATGGATTTTCAACTATCATCTTAAAACCCATATTTTTCTTTTATTTTATTAAACTAATAGTACCTTTACCATTCTCCACAACGATAGACCCTCAAGAATATTTTACTCTCCTACTAACTAGCATCATTTCCTTATCCTAGATTTTTCCAAAATACTGTGGAAGTATAATTCCACATTATTTTCAGTTTTCCTTAGAGTTTACCTTTTCTTTTCTTAATGTACTTTCTTAATACTGATATTACAATTTGTAATCACTTTATCTTCATCCACCTAGGGTTATCTATGTATTTTAATAGATTTGTTGTATTCTTTATATTCCACCTGTTTTAGATCTCTATTTAAATTTACTGTTATTTATGCTGAAGTATATCCTTAAGCCATTTTGAATGGAAACATTGGTAGAGTACTTTGAGTTTCTACATACCCCTTCACATCTCCTTGTTTGTCATATGAATGACAACTTTTCAGAGAGTGGGATTTTATGTAGTGTTTCCTCACACACACACAAGTCTATAAACAGCATTTCACTATCAAATTTACTCCTTTTCTGCTATATGTGAACTTTTTCATCTGTCTGAAAATATATATGTGTTTTTCATCTATCTACAGAGGCCAGAAATTTCACAAAGATACGTCCAGATATGCATCTTTCTCATCACTTCTCACTGCCTAGCATTTGGTACCCTTTGTTCTTTTTTCAAATCGGGGAGCCACAAATTGCTGCTTTGGTTGTTGATTCCATCTCCATCTGCTCCTTTTTCTTCTTCCAGAATGCCTATTATTTACATATTGTTTCTGCTAGACTGTCCTCTACGTCTCTTATCTTTTCAGTTGTGATTTACATTTCTTAGTGTGTCTCCTTTGTGTTGAAAAATACAGTTCCTCCATTTGGCCTTCTGGTCACAAACTCAGATGTTAGTGGTACTGATTCTGTTTTCACTTTTTGTGTGCAGCCCCACCAGCTGGAGGCCCTGGCTTCAGGTTTTCAGCTTTGCCTGAAACTTTCCTGAGCTTTTTCTTTGCTTGCTCCTGTCAGAAAGTGAAAGTTTCCTAAGCAGGTGCTTTCCCCCCAGCTCCTCGGCAGCAGTGCACCATCAAGCAGTGAAAGATGAGATACTGTCTCCGCCACCAGACGGGAGGTGACAGGGATGAGTCGCCACCCTCTACTGAGGGTTAGCCAGGAAGCTTCTCCAGTGTAGAGACCATTCTACCCTAGCTATGTGGAAAAGAAGTAATTCCACCATATCTGCTCATTTCCCACAGACAGCTGTTGTCAGCAAGAAAAGTATTTCTTTTATGGATGCACATAGCAAGAGAACAGATTGGTTCTGCCTGCCTTAGTTGAGGTGCTAACCTGAGCTACCCATGACTCAGAGGTTCTCAAGATGGACTTTGCTGCATTAAAATGACTAGGTCCTCCATCATCTCAGTATTGACAACTGTAGTGTCCTCAACTTGCACCTTCTCATCAACAAATCTGATCTCAGAGATGACATATAGAATCTCTAGATTTTTCATTTCTAGGCCAGACTTAGGCTAGTAGCCCAGGGTTCCACCAGAAGAAGGGTCATGAGGATGAGGCCATTTTCAAATATTAATGATTATTGTGCTTGGGAGGGATTATTACTCACTAAAATAATTATTCTTTTTGTACAAAGTTCAAATATTTGAGAAATATACAATGGACTAATGGAATATTGCTATAATTCCCCTTCCCCTTCTACCCCAGTCCAGCCTTGACCTAAATCACCATTAGCAATTTGGTGTGATTTTCCTTTTAGATTCTCTTTCTATGCATCTACTACTATGGTAAACATACAATTTATAATCAAAATCCCAAATATAGGGGGAGGAGACAAGATGGTGGACTGAAGCCAGCTTTCCACAGAGGCTCCCATCCAGAAGGAGAGTTAAAAGATGGAAATTTAGTAAGTAACCTAGAGGATTCGAGCTGTACCAAGAGAGAAGGTTGAAGAACGCACATCA
>CAUYPK010086534.1:0-14328 GCA_963574355.1 Loris lydekkerianus | reverse complement strand
TCATCTTTAATCATCAGAGAAATGCAAATCAAAACTACTTTGAGATATCATTTAACTCCAGTGAGACTAGCCTATATCACAAAATCTCAAGACCAGAGATGTTGGCGTGGATGTGGAGAAAAGGGAACACTTCTGCACTGCTCATGGGAATGCAAATTATACATTCATTTTGGAAAGATATATGGAGAACACTTAGAGATCTAAAAATAGATCTGCCATTCAATCCAGTAATTCCTCTACTGGGCATATACCCAGAAGACCAAAAATCACACCTTAACAAAGATATTTGTACCAGAATGTTTATCGCAGCCCTATTCATAATTGCTAATTCATGGAAAAAGCCCAAGTGCCCATCAATACACGAATAGATTAATAAATGGTGGTATATGTACACCATGGAATATTATGCAGCCTTAAAATAAGATGGAAACTTTACCTGTTCCATGTTTACATGGATGGAGCTGGAACATATTCTTCTTAGTAAAGTATCTCAAGAATGGAAGAAAATGTACCCAATGTACTCAGCCCTGCTATGAAACTAATTTAGGGCTTTCACATGAAAGCTATAACCCAGTTACAACCTAAGAATAGGGGGAAAGGGGGAAGGGGGGAAGGGAGGGGAGGGAGTGGGGAGGGGGTAGAGGGAGGGTGATTGGTGGGATTACATCTGCGGTGCATCTTACAAGGGTACATTTGAAACTTAGTAAATGTAGAATATAAATGTCTTCACACAATAACTAGGAAAATGCCAGGAAGGCTGTGTTAACCAGTGTGATGAAAATGTGTCAAACAGTCTGAAGCTAGTGTATGATGCCCCATGATCATATCAATGTACACAGCTAGGATTTAATAATAAAAAAAAAATATATATATATATATATAATAAAAAGAAAATTTTAATTTTTATGAAGTCCAATTCATCAATTATTTGTTGTCTAGTTAGTGAATTGTGTTGTAAGAAATAATTATCTATCCCAAGGTCATGAATTCTCCTGTGTTTTCTTCTAGAAACTTTATGATTTTACCTTTCACATTCATCCCCATACTAAACCTGTCTTTCCTAGTATTTTGGTACATACAATAATAATCTTTAGATAGTATTTAAGACCATAGAATGAATGAGGTCATTGAGAGAGAGGGAAAAGAGATAAGAGAGGAGGAACCAATATATACCAATCAAATTTCCAATAGGGCCATGTGCGGTGGCTCATGTCTATAATCCCAGCACTTGGGAGGCCCAGTTGGATGGATTGCTCACAGTTTCGAGACCTCATCTCTAAATATAGCTGGGCATTGTGGTGGGCGCCTATAGTCCCAGCTACTTGGGAGGCTGAGGCAAGAGAATCGCTTAAGCCCAGGAGTTTGAGGTTGCTGTGAGCTGTGATGCTACAGCACTCTACTGAGGGTAATAAAGTGAGACTCTTGTCTGAAAGAAAAAAAAAAAAAACAACTATCCAATATTATTATTCATAGAACTTGACTAGCTGATTCTAATATTTGAAAGAAAAATTGCTCAAGAATGGTCTGGAGACATTTACAAAGAGCAAATTTATAGGGTTTGCTGTATAAGATATTAAAAGGTTTTATAGAGATACATAATTTAAAATGTACATTACTCTGGAGAAATAGAAATTTTTAACAAGGAAACAAAATAGAGTTCAAATATAAATAGGGAATTATAAGTACAAGGGAAAGGATGTACAAGTCCATAATGATGTTGAAACAAGTATCCATTTGGAAAAAAAATAAAATCCCCACCATACATTAAGACATAGATAAATTCCAGATGGATTATGGAGTTCAGCATTAAGTATTAAAAGCAAATATGGGAAATTAATTTAAAATCTTGATGAATATCTTATGCAAATACAAAATAATAAGTTATGTAAAATTGTCTTCTGCATGAGATCATAAACAAAGTTAAAGGAGAAGCAAATTAAAGCAAATGTATCATTTTTGGGATCAGATTAGGAAAAATTTATTAAAAACACCCATTGTGTGATTTAATGGATACCCTATTTCATTGCTAATGCACATTTGAATTAGTATAACTTTTTAAAGGGCAGTATCTATTAGAATTTTAAATGTGCACCCCTTTTGATCTATAAATTCCACGCCTACATATATATTCTAGAAATATACATGTGCATAAAGAGGTATTTATGTGGGAGTTCACTAGAACATTAATATTGATAAGTGGTGTTTGAAAGTTAGAAAGTAACCATATTTTGTCATACTGTCTGTATTTCGTTGACTGTAATATGACATCAGTTGTAAGGCTCATAATTATTTGGTGTACTAATGAGAAAAACAATGCCACCAAACTATGATACAGCACCTTCTTATGTAAGATTTATATTTTATATTTAAGAAAGCTCTTTTAGACTTATTTGATCCTAGATTTGTAAAGCATGTATCACTTTGCACTCAGAAAATTGAAAATATGAAGGAAATGAAAGAGTTAAGTTACTCTTAAAACAACTTAACATGGAAGGTCTGACTTTTCTGAATCACTTTTATTATTATTGTGGGTACAATAGTTGTATATCTTGGCAGGTGGGGTGGCTCACACCCGTAATCCTAGCATTCTGGGAGGCTGAGGTGGGTGAACTGCCTGAGCTCAGGAGTTTGAGACTAGCCTAAGCCTGTCTTAAGAGTGGGGCCTGTCTCTACTAAAAATAGAAAAACTAGCTGGGTGTTGTGGAGGGTGCCAGTAGTCCCAGCTAATTGGGGGCTGAGGCTTATAGAATAGTGAGGACCAGTTTCTTATGTTGAAAAGATGACACAAAACTTAGTGTCATATATATTTTCTTTCTATTTTATTATTTAAGGAATATGCATTATTATCTACAGTGTGCAGGCTCCAGGCAAGAAGACTGCCTTTTATATGTCCCCACATTTGTAGGTATAGGACAGGTGGTATTACAATACACTGCAATGAATATGAGAACAAAGCAACATGTGGATAGGTGTCAGGGTGGGGTGGGAGCTGGAGAAGAGGGATTACAGAAGAAGGTGGTGGAGGTCATGTTCAAATATGCACATAGCATGAAAATGGCACTCAGGGCAGACTCTAATCCATGTCCTATGAGTCCACAGGACATGGATTAGAGTTTTTATTTGATCTCCTCAACTGTGTTCCACAGCATTCTGTACTAAACCCATTAGCTATTACAGTCTGTTGTAACCACCAGTTTGGTTATCAGTAATCTCCACTAGATTTCAAACTCTTCAAGTGCATATACTGAATCTTGCCTGTAATTAAAACACCCAGCTCTGACACAGTTCCTGGAACAGAGTAAGGCTCATCTCCATAAAAATATGATAAATGTAACAAATATGAGTGCTACTTTCTTGAAGCTTACTGCTAGAGGGGATGGAAGACAGGCTGCCCACAGTAACGTAAGCTGAGGAAAGGAGCAGCAAACATAGGAGCAGATAACCAGGGATGGGCCTGCAAAAGTTAAGACTATTGATCTTCCTACCAGTCCCCAGAATTATCACTGCAGTCCCAAAGTAATTATACAGGATATACAGGAAACGTTAGGAAAGTGGTGGCCTCTACTTTAGGAAACTCATAATCTTTAAAAAATAATAAAAATAAAACCAGTCTGTGTTACAGAAGGCTATATACTATGGTTGCTAAAGCCTAATCATTCAAAGACTATAGTAAGATTATTGATCACTGAAGCAACAAAAAGCACCTCTAAGAACCAGGAACTCCACAGCAAGAGAGAGAGGGCAGCATCTTTTGTAAGCTTATAACTGCTCTGAAGGTTCTGAAGATGATCTAAGGGAAGTGGGACAAGCTCTGGATTGGCTGTTTCTGAAGCAGGATCAGGGGAAGTGGAATGAACTAGGGAAGATAACCTCTCGGAAGATATCCAGTTCCAGAGAAGAAACTGCAAACATCACCAGAAATGTAGGGGCAGGATCAAACAATGGAAAACAGCAAGAGCAACAAGAAACTTTCTACAAGATGAGCCTGCAAACCAAAATTCAAAGCACAAAGGGGAGATGCACTCCTGAGGAAATGGATGATAAAGCAAATAAAAATGTTCAAGAATTTCAAAGGAACGGAGGAAAAAAATACATAAAACAAAATGAAGGCCAGGCATAGTTGCTCACACCTGTAATCTCAGCACTTGGAGAGGCTGAGGCAAGAGGATTGTTTGAGCTCAGGAGTTCAAGATCAGCCTGGACAACCTAGAGAGACTATATCTCTCCAAAAGAAAAAATAAAATTAGCAGGCTTGGTACAGCTACAGTACCAGCTACGTGGGAAGATAAAACAAGAGGATCTCTTGAGCCCAGGAATTTGAGGCTGCAGTGAATTATGATCATGCCACTTTATTCCAGCCTGGGCAACAAAGTGAGTCTCTCTCTCTCAAATGATATAATGAAACAAAACTACTGTAAATGAAAACCTTAGTGAAATAAAACATGATAAAATCTAAAAACTATAAAAAAAAAAAAAAAGAGAGAGAGAGAAGACAGACTTGGGAAATAGCACTGATTAATTCTTCGACAGCACCTACAGAGAAAAAAAATTGTTTTAAAAATAAAAACAGGCCAGATGCAATGGCTCACGCCTGTAATCCTAGTACTTCGGGAGGCCGAGACAGGTGGATAGCTTGAGCTCAGGAGTTCAAGACCAGAATGATCCAGAGCGAGACCCCCATCTCTACTAAATATGAATAGTTGAGGCAAGAGGATTGCTTGAGCCCAAGAGTTGAGGTTGCCGTGAGCTATGATGCCATAGCACTCTATCAAGGGGAACAAAGTGAGACTTTGTCTCAAAAAAAAAAAAAAAAATGACAAAGCAATTAAGAAACAGAGACAGTAATCTGAGACATTTCAAAATATATTTAAGGGCGGTGCCTGTGGCTCAAAGGAGTAGGGCGCTAGCCCCATATGCCGGAGGTGGTGGGTTCAAACCCAGCCCTAGCCAAAAATGCAAAGAAAAAAATATATATGTATATAATAGTAAATAAAGTGTATATTATATGAACTACATCTCAGTAAAGCTGTTTTAAAAATATATCTCTGTCTGTTTGTCTATCCAGCATCCTCTACCTATGAGTTTCAGAAGAGAACAGAGAGAATGGTTGAGAAGTGATATTGAAGAGTCAGCAGCTAACAATTTCTGGAACTGAATGAAGTTTTAAATTGTCCAAGAGAAATCTCTAGATACAATTTAGAGAATCTGCAAAATATAAAGAGAAAATCTTAAAACAACAACATAAGTATAGAATAAACTATAGTGGTGGTTTTCCTTTATCTATCCCTCAATCTCATATCTTGTCCCACAAACCAGTGCTAGTAAAATATTGGTGTATGGGTGCACATATATATCTATAACTATGTTTTTATGCAAATTTGTTAATGCAGTTTGCCATATGTATGTTTTAGTTTTGTTTTTAATTAATAAAAAGGGTCATATAATTGTTATGCAAACTTTCTCTTTTTGTGTAATAAACCATGGGGACCTTTACATATAACTTTATCTGAATCTTTTTTTTTATTGTAAGATTTTCCTTTTTAAAATGCTGTTTTAAAAAAATAGCATTTGTTAATGTATTTTCAAACGTGGAGAAAAATAAAAGAGTAGCTCCTAATCCCGGCTCTTGATTTTTTTTTTTTTTCCCCTGGAATAATATAAGGAACATACGATTAGGTTACATTGTTTGCATTTGTAAGGTAAAGTCTGAGTTGTAGTTGAGTCCTTCACCCAGGAGATGTGCCATATACCCCTACATTGTACCCATTAGGTGGGAACTCACTGAACCCCCTCTCCTCTCCTCCCTCCCACTTCTCAACTGTGTTTTTCTCTGGTGTGGGCCTATAGTTGTTAATTTACTAATTTCAATTTAACATTGAGTACAGGGAAGCTTGTTTTTCCATTCTTGAGATACTTTACTAAGGAGAATGTTCTCCAAATCCATCCAGGTAAATACAAAAGATGCAAAGTCTCCAGCATTTTATGACTGAATAGCATTTCATGGTATACATACACCATGGTTTATTAATTCATTCATGGGTTGATGGACACTTGGGTTGTTTCCACATCTCTGCAATTATGAATTAAGCTGCTATATATATTGGAGTGCAAATGTCCTTGTGAGGAAATTTTTTATTCAGGTTAGATACCTGGTAATGGGATTGCAGGATCAAATGGAAGGTCTAGTGTGCTTGTTTGAGGATTCTCCATACTTCGTTCCAAAGAGGCTGTATTAGTTTGCAATCCCACCAGCAGTGTAAAAGTGTTCCCTTCTCTCTGTACTCATGCCTACCTCTGCAGTTTGGGACCTTGTGATGTGGGCTCTTCTCACTGGGGTTAGGTGATATCTCAAGGTGGTTTTGATTTGCATTTCTTTGATGAGTAGGAATGGTGAGCATTTTTTCACCTGTTTGTTGACTGTCTGTTCTCTTGGGAAAAGATTCTGTTCACGTCTCTTGCCCAGTGATTAATGGGGTTGTTTGCTCTTGTTGATTTGCTTGAATCTTCTTTGTAGATTCTGGTTGTTAGCCCTTTGTCAGATTCATAACTTTTTTTTAAATAATAATAATAATGATAGTGTAATCCTTACACTATGGGAGGCCGAGGTGAGAGGATTACTTAAGCCTAGGAGTTCAAGACCAGCCTGAACAAGGGCAAGACCCTGTCTGTACTAAAAACAGAAAAATTAGTCATGTATTGTGGCAGACGCCTATAGTTCCAGCTTCTCGGGAGGTTGAGGCAGGAGGATTGCTTGAACCCACAAATTTGATGTTGCTGTGAACTAGGCTGACTCCACAGCACTCTAGCCTCAAGCAACAGAGTAAGACTCTGTCTAAAACAAATAAACGTTCATAGCTAGGAAACTAAAACAGTTGGAGAAAACACAATATTCATAAAAAATTCCATGTGATTTTTTTCCATGAAAAAGTTTGATACATTTATTAACATATTTTCTTTATATGGATTTTGTTGTTTTATTGTTTTGATTATGTTTTGCTTTGTTATGAGACAGAGTCTTGGTCTGGCACTCAAGCTAGAGTGCAGTGGCTTCATCGTAGCTCATTGCAACCACAAACTCCTGGCCTTTAAGCAATCCTCCAGAGTGCTAAGATTACAGGCATGAGCCACCACATTCAGTCAGATTTTTCTTTTGTTTTAAAATTATAAAACCAAAGGAATCCTTATAATATTGCACATGTTGATTTTTCCCTTAGTAATATACCTCAGAGAGCATTCCATATTAGTGCATATGAAATGATAGTTTTCATTGATCTTTCATGGTTCCATAATATTTCATAAAATACATACACTACATATAAGTACAACCACTTACTATGTATGAAATGCATTGTATATAACCACAATCATTGACATCTTCTAATGTTCCTTTTATATTCCTCAAATAACATTTAAGTTGTTTACAGTGTCTTGCTGTTATGGGGCAAGATAAGGACCACCCACTCAAATTAGAATTTCAAAAAGGAGTCTTTTATTAACTGCAGGGCTGTCTCAGCAAAGTCTGATGCAGACTAAGTGAGAGAGCATTGAGGGGTTTGAAGTTGGGGTTTTTCTAGTCTGAAAGTTGGCAAAGGGCCAAACATGTGGGCTAAAAGTTAGCAATTAGAAGCAAAAAGAAAGTTGGAAAAAGAAGCAAAAGGCGAGCACAGGGTCACGATGATCCCTTTTACAGAAGCAAACCTTGCAATGTAGCGTATTAGCGGATAGGTAACGTAAAGGTCACATAAAGCAGCTCTGGCAATTAGCCAATAAGTAAAACAATTTGTCACAGCATTTAGCTTGTTAACCCTCATCGTGACTGTACTTGGCTCATTAGTTTTTATCTTGTTCTGTTCTGGCCCGATCCAGACCGATCTAAGAGTAATGGTACTTGGCATCATTTCATCTACCTCTTTTTCCCCTTCCTTGTACCCAGGGGGTGGTGTGAGGCGGTCGTGAAGCCACCAGCATCCATCTTATGGGGGTGATGAGGCAGCTGGCACCCATCTCGCTGCTCTACACATATTCCCCATACTAAACACCCCTGTTGATATATCTCTACACATAAGTGTGACTCTTTTTGTTGGACAGATCTCTAGAATTAGAATTTCTGAATTAAGGCACATGGATACTGCAAAATTTGATTACCACTGTCCAATTTCCCTCCCCCCAAACTGCTCTGATTTACCCTTCCTCTAACAGAGTATCTGACTGTTTTGGGTTTTTTTCTCTATTTTATTAATCCTGGGTGTTTGCCCATGTAGATAACTAAAAATGATATCTCATTATTTTTAGTGACATTTGTCTACTTACTGGTAAGAACAGCATTTCAGAAGTTTAATGACCATTTCAACTTCTCTTTCATGCCTATTGTTTGGGGGTTAGTTCTGGGGCTCACGAAGTGTGTGTACGTGTCTGTGTGTGTGTGTGCGTGTCTGCACGCTTTTACTACTGTAGTGCTTGTCTTTTATTTGTTATAGCATATATTTTTAACATAACAAAACTTTAAATTTGTATAAGACCTAATGGTCAATGAATTTTGGATTTAGTGATTTTCTTTACAGGCTTTCTGCATGTCTCTACCACCACAAAGTATTTTTTTTATTTTATTTTGAAACAAAGTCTCACTATGTCGCCTTCAGTAGAGTGCTGTGGCATCACAGCTCACAGCAACCTCAAACTCTTGGGCTTAAGCAATTCTCTTGCCTCAGCTTCCCAAGTAGCTGGGACTACAGGAGCCTGCCACACGCCTGGCTATTTTTTTGCTGTAGTTGTCATTGTTGTTTAGCCTGCCCAGACGGGGTTCAAACCTGCCAGGCCCAGTGTATGTGGCCGGCCTCCTAACCACTGAGCTATGGGAGCTGACCCTCCCCCACAAGTATTGTTTTATATTTTCCTTTTTTTTTTTTCGAGACAGTCTCACTTTGTTGCCCTCAGTAGAGTGCTGTGGCATCATAGCTGATAGCACACAGAAACCTCAAACTCTTGAGTTCAAGCAATTCTCTTGCCTCAGCCTCCTGAGTAGCTGAGACTACAGGTGCCAGCCATGAAATCCGGCTCATTTTTCTATTTTTAGTAGAGATGGAGTCTTGCTCTCGCTTAGGCTGGTCTCAAACTCGAGTGCAAGCATTCCACCCACCTCTGCCTCCCAGAATGCTTGGATTACAGACATGAGCCACCATGCCCAGACTTGTATTTTCTTTTTTTTTTTTTTTTTTTAACATTTAGATGTTAGATTGAGATATAAATAAAATTTTGATATCTAGATTCATAGCAAATCATCCTGACACCATCATCTGTTCTTTCACTGACTTGAAATGTCACATTCATCATGTACTGAAGATACTTATATTTGTATACATATATATAGGTGCCATATGTGAAGAGCTCAGATTTTCTGCTACAAGGAGAGTAGTTAGCAATGGCTCCACTTCTTGCATTATGAAATCTGCCATCATTGTTGCTCTTAGGTCTTGTTTCCTGTGGGCTATTCCCACTTAGTGATTGAGCACTGATGAGCACTTAGGCGAGCCTTTCACTGGAGACAGGGAATAGGCCACTTTACATTGGACAGGCCACTGTAGCTCAAGTACTCCTTGTGGGTCTTGGTGAAACTTTGCTGGTATTGCACTGTGGATGAAGACATCTCTTCCTTCCCTGTCTCCTCCCTAGAGGAATGGACCTGCATGGTGGGCTGATGGTGCCTCCAGTCCCCTGCACTCATTCCTGAGTTTCTTCACAGACATTTGCCCTAGTGGATGGGGACATCTCATCCCACCTGGGTTCTGCTTTTCATAGGATCTGGACTAAATGCGTAAAGGACTCTTTTGTTTCATTGATCTGTTTGTCTATTCTAGGTCTGACATCACAAAGTTTTAATGTAAGAGCTTTATGTACGTCGTGAAATTTCGTTGAGTAAGTCCCTTACATCATCTTTGTCAGAATATTTTTGGCTATTCTCATACATCTAGTTCCTAGCTTAACTTTTTTTTTTTTTTTTTTAAGACAGAGTCTCACTATGTCACTCTCAGTAGAGTGCCATGGCATCACAGCTCCCAGCAACCTCCAACTCTTGGGCTTAAGCGATCTTCTTGCCTCAGCCTCCCAAGTAGCTGGGACAACTATTCCACAATAGTCCGCCACAACACCTGGGTATTTTTTTGATGTAGTTGTCATTATTGTTTGGCAGGCCTGGGCTGGGTTTGAACCTGCCAGCCCTGGTGTATGTGGCTGGCGCTGTAGCAGGCTTAACTACAGGCTTAACTCCTTTCATAACAGATTTCTTTCATTTTATTTAATGCATACACATAATGACAAAGAATACAGAGGATATGTGAAAAATTAAGTTTTCCTCCTACCCTAGACCCTCAATCCTGGAAGAAACCACCTTATTACCTCCTTCTATATCATTCCAGAAACATTCTATATATATGCAAATATATATGTATGTGCATGTATGTGGCATGTGTGTATGTATGTGTGTGAGTGATTGAATACATTTCTTCCTTTGTGGCCCAGATTGTAACAAATTGTTCACTCTGTTCTTTGCTTCTTTCACTTAATACAGGTAGATACTGGAGAACTTCAATGTCAAAATTTACAGTTCTGCCTCATTCTTATTAATAATTACCCAGCTAGTGTTCTATTGTTCCTTCTCAATGCACCTTGAGATAGTTCTTAGTCTTTTGTTATAATAAACAATGATGATTATTTATAAACAATGAGGCAGAACTGTAAATTTTGACATTGAAGTTCTCCAGTATCTACCTGTATTAAGTGAAAGAAGCAAAGAACAGAGTGAACAATTTGTTACAATCTGGGCCCATTGTGGTGGGCTATTGTGGTGTAGTTGTCCCAATGATACCATGAACCAAAGGAACTTTAGAATCATCTTGTCAGGTTCTATTTCTTTTAAAAATCCCATTGAGATGTTAAATGGAGTTGCCTTGAAATTTAAAGATTTAGTTTGGGCAAGAGCAACCATCATTACATTTGAGTTGTCCCTATCAGACCATATAGAATATGGTCTGGTGACTCCTCCATTTGCAAACTATGTGACCTTGAACAAGTTACTTAAACTCAATTTCTGAGTCCATAAAACCACAATAGTAGTACGTAGCTTCCTTATAAAATTTTTATGAAAATTAAATAAATTGATTCATGTAAAAGTCTTAGAGTATTGCCTGGTACATATTAAGTACTTGACCATAGCCTTTTATTATTTTCATTTAATGATGTCTAAGTAGTAGAGTCTTGATTAGTAAGTGATTATTCTTTACTTCATTTGTTTATTTTTATCATGTAACTGGTTATACATGTTAATTTAAGAAAAAGTCTTTTATATTCTTGAATCACAACTTTTAGGCAATGAAATACAAGTACTTAAACTTTTATGTGAATATTTAATAAGGCTTGCAATTGAACTTATTATCTATCATCCATCAGGTTAAAGTTTGGGAAGGTTAATTTGTTCTGGTATTTACAAATGGTAATTACCTTAGGGAAGGCAGCAAGAGAAAAAAAGCCAAACTGAAAGAGATTTAGAATTAGAGGTTAAAGCTCTTAAAAATATTGATTAGAATAATTTTTCTTTTTTTGAGACAGACTCTTCCTCTGTTATCCAGGCTGCAGTGCTGTGGCATCATAGCTCACAGCAACCTCCACGTCTTGGGCTCAAGTAGTCTCTAGCCTCAGCCTCCAAAACTGCCATGATGCCCAGCTAGTTTTTCTATTTTTAGTAGAGACAGGGTCTCTCTCTTGCTCAGGCTGATCTTACACTCCTGAGCTCAAGGAATCCACCTGCCTCAGCCACTGTCTCCCAGTAAGCTACTGCATCTGCCAAGAAGAAAGAACTTTTTAAACAGAGGTTCTTCTTTAACTTTTAGAAGTCATTTCTGATGCTGATTTATCATATTTAATTCACTATTTTTTAACTGCCGTTGGAACAATATTTACTTATCAAAAAGTATTTTTTAAGTACCACAATATTTGGTATTGGCAAGTATGCTACATGTGATTGTTTTGTTTTATGAAGATCAAAAGTATATAATTTTTTTTTTGGAGACAAAGTTTCACTATGTCGCCCTGGGTGGAGTGCTGTTGCATCACAGCTCACAGCAGCCTCCAACTCTTGGGCTTACGCGATTCCCTTGCCTCAGCCTCCCAAGTACCTGGGACTACAGGTGCCTGCCGCAGCACCCGGCTATGTTTCTGTTGTAGTTGTCATTGTTGTTTGGCAGGCCTGGGCTGGGTTCGAACCCGCCTGTGTATGTGGCTCAGATGCAGGCATCGAGCCAAACATATAAAATTTAAAGATAGATATACTCTTCATTTTGTAAACATGTTTATATCATGTGTAAGACAATTGAAATAAGGGTGATAATGTAAAATAACTATACTACAATTGAGTTAATGTGGTTTCTAAGTGAAAAATTAAATTGTGTCATTTCCAAGAGGAAACAGAAAGAATTCAGGCTGCTGCTTAGACTTGTGCTAATGTGGCTGTTATCAGTCTGAGGGGGGAGACACTGAGCTACCACGTGAATAGTTTACATTTATCAGTGGCTTTTTTAAAGCTACATTAAAAATATCATTACGGTGAATATTTAATTGTAAAAAAAAAATAGGCTACATTTGCATTAGCATACCCCAGACAATTCTAATTGGCACATAAATTCCATAGAAAGGAAATATCCCTACTCATTAACATACTTTCTACAAGAATCCTATGATGAAATAATTAAACAAATTTCAAATAACAGTTAATAAGTGTTCATATGAGATGATGGATATGTTAATTTCCTCTACTGTAGCAATCATGCTGTTATGTATATGTATATCGAAACAACATTATATACACCTTGAATGTATACAGTTTTTAAAAAGAGTTAATAGATAAATTTATTGTTTAGAAGAGGGTTGTAGGTTCAGGAAACAGTCATGGAAAAATCTAGTTGTATAATGTATTTTTAAAATATTTCTGCTGTAATCATCATGTATTTTGAAATGTACCATATCAATTTAAAAATGCACCATATTTCCTTCACTGGAGATATTGTAAATAGTCTTATATTGATTAAGTTAGTTATAACAAGATCTATGAAGTCATAGTAGCTAGTTAAATATTATAAGATTGATGAGTAAATTTAATTTCCCTTAAAAACCATATATAGATAAATTTTTCTATATCAAACAAAGAAACAAGTATTATAATAGCAAGATTAAGAGTTATACAATTAAAAAAACCCTCAAAATTAAAATAGAGTCTCATATAGAGTTTAGTGCAAAGAAAGTAAGCTCTTGGCAAATGTCAATTTCGTTCCTTTCCTCTTCTTGCTATATTATATTGAATTTCTCTTATTAAATATGGTATATTTTTGGTTTCTCTAAAAAGAAGTAAAATTTCATTAAGCACTGAGCACGCATATATTTACCTCCCAGACTTCTCCCCTTCCTGGATGACCTGGTCTCAAGGGAACCCAATTTAATGCCTAGGAAGGGCGGGGAGGGGAACTATAGTGTAATAAATGCAGGCAGTTGTTTCAACCAAACTTCAGGGAGATGTAGGCAGAAGTCCAGGGATTTAAATCTTTCTCCTGCAGCTTGGTTTTAATGTAACTTTATTATTTCAAACTATACTTATTCTTCAAATCACAATGGGGTTGCCTCATGACTACATACAAAATAGACAAGGCACATAACAGTGATCACAGCAGGGCTGGTTTGGCCAGGGAAGGTTTCCTGATGGAAATGGTAGTTGTAAGCCATTTTCTTATGTACTCATAGTCATCCATTTGTCTTTCTTTTTTTTTCAGAAACAGGGTCTGGTTCTGTCACTGAGGCTGGAGTGTAGCAGCAGCATCATGGAGTACTGCCTGTAGCCTTGACCTCTTGGGTTCTACTAATCCTCTCGCCTCAGCCTCCCGAGTAGCTAAGAAAGAATACAGGTTATGTACCACCACAACTGAGTGATTTTTAAATTTTTCTGTAGAGATGGGATCTAACATTTTGGTGAGATTATCTCAAGACTATAAATGGAAACATACTATACTTACTATGTGCCTCTGTCTATTTGGACTCCTATAACAAAATACCACCGCCTGACTGGCTTATAAACAATAGAAATTTATTTCTCCTCCTCCCTGGCTGCCCGAGGATCGCCCGCCATCATGAACGACACAGTAACTATCCGGACCAGGAAGTTCATGACTAACCAACTACTTCAGAGGAAACAAATGGTCATTGATGTCCTTCACCCTGGGAAGGCAACAGTACCAAAGACAGAAATTAGAGAAAAACTAGCCAAAATGTACAAGACCACACCTGATGTCA
>CAUYPK010086532.1:0-16565 GCA_963574355.1 Loris lydekkerianus | reverse complement strand
GGACTAGGAGAGGCAGAGCAAGTCCCAGAGCCTAGGCCTTGGTGGTCATTAAGATGTTAAATCTTGTGTTGAAAATTCCTGGTGATTTAATAAAGAATAACTTCTAGCTAAATAAATAAAAAGGGAATTTGTTGAAAAACTCTTCTGGCTAGTGGTTGGTTCCTTGAAATTCAGTAAAGTCTTATAAAATGAACCAGTTGATAGAGTTAGTCTGGCCAAGTGGAGAGTGGGAGCATTTTTCCTGATCCCAGGGAACCAGGGTATTTAACACCCAGATGGAGGTTTGCACCCACCCCATAAGAGAACAGAAAAGGACTCAATGAAGTCAAGGATTGGGGGAGGGGGAGAGGAAATAAAAGGTGTCAACAATTCTTGGAAGATTGGAAAAGAGGTGGAAGTGAAGTAACTGACTTAGCACGACAGAGGACTCCACCTGTGGGGAAAACAGGCAAGAAGACACGCTCTGGAAGTACTTTGGAAGGTGGGTGAAGGGTGGGATAAAAATAGTGGTTGAAAGTGTATATACAAGGTAATCAGGTCTTTTTTTTTTTTTTTTTAAGTTTCACTTTGTCACCCTGGGTAGAGTGCTATGGTATCATAGCTCACAGCAACCTTAAACTCTTGGGCTCAAGTGATTCTCTTCCTTCAGCCTCCCAAGTAGCTGGGACTACAGGGACCCTTCGCAACGCCTGGCTATTTTTAGAAAGGGGGGAGGTCTTTCTCTTGCTCAGGCTGGTCTTGAACTCCTGAACTCAAGCAATTCCCCTACCTCAGCCTCCCAGAGTGCTAGGATGAAAGGTGTGAGCCACCGCACCTAGCCAGGTAATCAGATCTCAATCTTGTCTATCACCCAGGAACAGTGCGATGGTATCATCACAGCTTCCTTCAACCTCAAACTTCTAGTCCCAAGCAATTCTCCTGCCTCAGCCTCCTGAGTAGATGGAACTACATACAAGTTTGCACCACCACACAAAATTTTTTCTATTTTTGGAAGAGATAGGTCTTGCTCAGGCTGATCTGGAATTCCTGAGTTTAATCAATCCTCTCACCTCCATATTCAAGAGTGCTAAGATTACAGGTGTGAGCCACTGTGCTTGCACATCTGCAGCTACTGAGGAGACTAAATTGGGAGGAGCACCTGAGGCCAGGTGTTCATCTCAAGTAAAAGAAGAAAAACCTGCACATTTGAAAGCAAGATGCAGTGAGCTACGGTCAGGCCACTGTATTCCATCCTTCGTGATAAAGTGCAACTGTCTCTAAAGAAAAAAAAGGGGGGGCAGCACCTGTGGCTCAAAGGAGTAGGGCGCCAACCCCACATGCCAGAGGTGGTGGGCTCAAACCCAACCCCGGTCAAAAAAAAAAAAAAATAGCCCAGGCGCCTGTAGCTCAAGCAGCTAAGGTGCTAGGCACATACACCAGAGCTGGCAGGTTCGAATCCATCCCAGACCTGCCAAACAATGACAACTACAACCAAAAAATAGCCAGGCATTGTGGTGGGCGCCTGTAGTCCTAGTTACTTGGGAGGTTGAGGCAAGAGAATCACTTAAGCCCAGGAGTTGGAGGTTGCTGTGAGCTGTAGCGTTACAGTACTCTACCCAGGTTGACAGCTTGAGGCTCTGTTTCAAAAAGAGAAAAAAAAACCAACAATAAAATACACTGGCCAAGTTGGTGCAGTCGTGTGCCTATAGTCCAAGCTATTTGGCATGCTGAGGTGGGAGGATTGCTTGAGCCCCAGGAGTTCAAGCTGAGATGACATAGTGAGATGTTGTCTCTTAAAAAAAAACCAAAAAGCTCATCCTGTAACTGGCACAGGGAAAAGACTTGAGAATACACTGGAGAAAATAAACATGCTGGGAAAAGACACAAACATTTGGGTGGGCCCTGGTAAAAATCATTGTACCATCAAACTGCATTGAAACAAATTAAGGTTTTCTTTATTTTTATTTTTTGAGACAGTCTTGCTTTGTTGTCCTAGCATAGGGTGCAGTGGCATCATCACAGCTCACTGCAACCTCAAACCCCTGTGATCCTTTTGCCTCGGCTTCCCAAGGAGCTGGGACTATAGGTTCCTACCACTGCCCATGGCTAATTTTTCTATCTTTAGTAGAGATAAGGTCTTGAACTCCTAAGCTCAAGCAATCTTCCCACCTCAGCCTCCCCGAGTACTAGGATTACAAACAGGAGCCACCATACCTGGCTCTCATTAAGGTTTTCAATGCCTCATTCTTGAATATGAGCAGTCAAGGATAAGCAGACATTTGAGGCAAACCTCCAACTTGAAGTCAAAGCAAACAGAAAAATTCCTGGGAGTAGAATGGGGGGTGGGAGGGGAGAGGTAAAAGGAAATAAAGTATTCATAAAATGGTAATAAGCGAACAACACACTTGGAATATAAAAAATAAAGCTAAAAATTTGAAATTCAGGAGCCATGCCTGAAGGCTCATACCTGTAATCCTAGCACTCAAGGAGGCGAAGGCCAGTGGTTTTCCTGAGCTCAGGAGTTCAAGACCAGTCTGGGCAAGAGTGATGAGACCCTGTTAGCTAGGTGTTGTAGCAGGTGCCTGTAATCCCAGCTACTTTCAAGGCTGAGGCTAGATGGTCTCTTGAGTTTGAGGTTGCTGTGAGCTATGCCCTCATGGCACTCTATCCAGGGCTACAGAGTGAGAGTCTGTCTCAAAGAAAAAGAAAAATAATAATACAATTTTGAAATTAAGTAGAAGACATAAAATTTAGGAAATTTAACAGGAAGTAGACCAAAAATGACAAAAAGATACACAATGGAAGAGAAAATGATATGAAAATCAGAGGTGAGCGAAGAGATTCAACATCTAAGAGGAGTTCCAGAAAGATCTGCAGGTGAAAAAAAAATTACCAGAGAATAACACAAATTTTCTAAAACAATAGTTGAATTTATACCTTTTGAATTCCCAGAATAGTGAATTTTTAAAAATTCATGCTAACTTAAATTTCAAACTGTTCAAAATGACTCAAGAATAATAATAGCAAATATTTATACAGCACATACTCTGTGCCAGGCAATATGGACTTTACATGTACTAATAATCTTCCAACAGCCCCATTTTGCAAATGAGGAAGCCAAGGTACTAGAAGATGAAATTTATCTAAGGTCACACAGGCAGTCTTGTGGGCTGACTCCAAACCCATGTTGCTGCTGCTGCTTCAAAAAAGCTGCTTCAAAAAAGCTGCTTTGCTTTTTTTTTTTTTTTTTGAGTCAGACTCTCTGTTGCCCAGGATAGAGTGCCATGGTGTCAGCCTCCCAGCAACCTCAAATTCCTGGGTTCAAGCAATCCTTCTGCCTCAGCCTCCCAAATAGCTGGGACTACAGGTGCTGGCGATGCTGCGTGGCTAATTTTTCTATTTTTGGGAGCGACAGAGTCTTTCTCTTGCTCAGACTGGTCTTAAACTCCTGAGATCAAGGGATCTTCCTGCCTCCGCCTTCCAAAGTGCTAGGATTACAGGCATGAGCCACCACTTCTAATCGCTATGATCACATACAAAAGTTTGGAGATAAAAACGACATTGTATTTCTCAATAGTGGATTGGAAGCTGGAAAACTATAAGAATTTTGTTTTTGTTTTTGTTTTGTTGTCTTCAAAATTCTGAGAGTAAATGATTTTCTATATAAAATTCTATTCCAAGCCACATTTTTTCAAACAAGTAGAATAAAGAGAGAGAATATAGAATATATATATAGAGAGAGACAGTTTCAGTGTGTCACCCTCGGTAGAGTGCCATGGTGTCACAGCTCACAGTAACCTTAAACTCTTGGGCTTAAGCAATTCTCTTGCCTCAGCCTCCCTAGTAGCTGGGACTGTAGGCAACTGCCACAATGCCCAGCTATTTTTTTTGTTGCAGTTGTCATTGTTTAGCTGGCCCAGGCTGGGTTCAAACCCGTCAGCCTCTGTGCATGTGCTGGCGCCGTAACCACTGTGCTATGGGCAGCAAGCCAGAATAAAGATATTTTTAGGCACACATCATATCCCAATGGCTTCATCCCATGCACTTTTTCTCAAGAAACTACTGGAAAATGTGCTCCAAAAAAAAAAAAAGAAAAAAAAGAAAATGTACTCCAGTAAAACAAGAGAGAAAGAGAAAAACATGGGGTCCAGGAAATATTGTCTAGCTCAGGAGAAAGGTGGAGGTAAAAACTGCACAGCAGCCTCAAAGAGCAGCCACCCCACACTGGACCAGGAGAGCTGATAAAAATGGAGCTGAGAGAGCATTGTTGTACTGAGTTGTATTGGAAGGGTAATGGAAGATATAAAAAGAATGAGTGGTAATCATATAGAAAACTAGCAAAGAGAAACCAAAAAAATGAAGCAACCTAGCCAAAAACAATTTTGTAAAACAAATCCACTTATCAACTCCAACCAAAAATAAACTTGTAAAAACAAATGAGATGTAATCTTACTACAGCATTCAACAACGATTACTTACGGCTCGGTGTCTGTACTCAGCAGATTGGGCACCAGCCACATACACTGGAGCTGGTGGGTTCAAATCGAGCCTGGGCCTGCCAAACAACAATGACAACTACAACCGAAAAATAGTCGGGCGTTGTGGTGGGCACCTGTAGTCCCAGCTACTTGGGAGGCTGAGGCAAGAGAATCACTTAAGCCTAGGAATTGGAGGTTGCTGTGAGCTGTGACTCCATGGCACTCTACCAAGGGTGACAAAGTGAAACTCTGTCTCAAAAAAAAAAAAAAAAAAAAAAAAAATGACTATTTACATAGCTAATGATGTGAATACTATTTAACATCAGCAGCAAAAAATAAGTCAATCAGTTTTTCTGCTGCTCAAAGCTCTTAAATAGGTTTCCTTGCACATTCCCACCCTTGCTACAGATTTCCTTCCTCATTTCATGGCACTCACTACCCAGCCCTTTTTCACTAAGCTTTGGCCCATTATCCTTTTCATGAGACTTCAAACGAATCAAGGTCCTTTGTACTTTTAGTTTCCTCTGTCTGAAACCTCACCTGAGACTGTTTGGCTGGGTCATTCCCAGTCCTGTCTCAGCTTAAATAAATCCTCTTCATAAAGCTCTCTCTGATCTCCCAGTGAACACCCAGCTACTCTGCAATACATCACCTTATTTATTTGCTTCACAGCTATTATTCCAATCTGTCATTATCTTGTATTAGTTTGCTTTGTAATTATCTCCTTCTGCTGGTGTGTAAGCTCCAATGTGGTAGGGATGTTTGGTATCCCCAGCACCTAGAGCAGTGCTTGCTTCATAATTAGTGCTCAGAATGTAGCAGATGAATGAATGAATGAGTGAGTGACTGAGGTTTACATTGGGAACCCTAGCACCCTCTCTTTTCACACTCTCCTGGCTCTTGATGTCTCCTAGTGATGCAAGCTGATACCACCAGTCTCCTAACACAGGCTTCAGCGAAGAAATTTGGGTCTTGGGCCTGGTTGCCCACTTATACAGCTCTCTGACTAGTTCATATTCTAGCCTGGGGTGGGCAGTAGAAAAGTGCAGGAAGATAACTGGATGCCTCCCTTGTCTGAGTCCTCTTGGTTAACTTAGAAAAGGTTAGAGGACTCGGCACCCGCTGCTCAGTGGTTAGGGCACTGGCCACATGCACTAAGGCTGGTGGATTCAAACCCAGCGTAGGCCTGCTGAACAACAATGACATCAACAACAATAACAAAAATAGCCAGCTGTTGTGGTGGGCACCTGTAGTCCCAGCTACTTGGGAGGCTGAGGCAAGAGAATCACTTAAGCCTAAGAGTTTGAGGTTGCTGTGAGCTGTGATCCCACAGCACTCTACCAAGGGTGACAGAATGAGAGTCAGTCTCAAAAAAAACAAAACAAAAAAAAACCAAAAAGGTTACAGCTTATGAGCAAGGTAGGCACCCATCCTTTCATTGGAGAGGGGCAGGGCAGCAAAATGGAAGTACCAGATAGGCCCTGGGTGAAAATTAGAACAAAATCACAGGGCCAAGCAGAGGTAGGGAAAGCACTGGAGGAAAAGTAAGAAGAAAAATGAGAGGAAGTTGTGTAACGAGGTTTCCAGAACCAAGAGCATGACCAAACACTTGCATGGGTTAAAGTCCTTTATTAAAAGATTCAGAATGCTAAGAAGACAGGGAGATCATTCTCAAAGCCTGCCTTACTTTGAGAAAACTTCACAGAGTTCTTATACCCTCCCCAAAGTTATCATCTTTAGCTATAGCTCACCCAGCCCTCTGATCTGTAGCTGAAAGATCATGTTTATTACTTTCCCAAGTTGTACATCTGGTGTTTTTTATTCAACCCAGGGTGGTGATGACCTTTGTGGTGTTGGAAATGGGAAGACTGGCTAACATGACTGTCTGATACCTAATTATATCATTAAGTAACTTTTACAGCTAAAAGGATGCAGGTATTGAGGCTATTTCTCCTCTTACAACTGGAGCTTACGGGAAGAAAAAGGACAAGGGGGGAGAAAAGACAGAAGGATGAAAAGAAAGGCAACAGCAAGGTGACCTCAGCACATGTGAGCTGCCTCCTTTACTGCCCCATAGGGGCTGTGGGGAAAGTCCTTCCACTGCTGGGGAACACGAGGGAGTGCTGGGAGCTTCAGCCTTTCCCTTTTTGGGTAATCTTGGACAAGTCTCCTGACTTCTCTGGGTCTCAGTCTCCTCATCTGTAAAATAGGTGCAGCCATACCCACCTTTAGCAGTGAAGTCATGGAGGGGACCCCATAAGATATGCTCCAGTAAATTACTGTTTATTATGTTTACTTCAGTAGCAGGGCCTGAGAGAAAAACCTGATACTGCTCTGTTCTCCAGGAGTGAAGAGGTCTACAACAGAGGCACCAATCCTCCCAAAATTATGTTGAAAAGTAGCTGCCATGAGAGCTAGAGTGGATGAAGGCCAAATTATTTCATTTTTGGAGGAAGTAGGAAGGCTTCCCAGAGAAGGTGGCTTTCAGGGTTCTTCTGGATGGGTGGAATTTGGATTTGGATGTGCAGAGAAAGGCCATTCCAGATGGAGGGAACTTTGGAAGCAAAGGCAGGGAAGGGAAAAGTGGGGAACATTTGACTGGATTTTAGCATATGCATAGAAGATAAGCCTAGGAAATAGGTTGGAGGAAGAATTCTAAGAGTGTTGGGGACTCTCTGGCCTGAATGGGCTAGACTAGCGCTACCTAAAAGCTTCCATCACGATTCCCTTGAATTTAATAAGAACCAAAACTCTAAATTATAGCAGCACCCATTCTCCCATCCCCAATTCAAAACCAGCAAACCTGATGAGTCTGCCTCTAATAACAGTACTGTGGTGAGTGCTGGAGGTATAGCCCTGGACCAAATACATATTGTCCTTCTCTTTTCAGCACACACACGTGAAGGGTCATTGGAGGCCACCTAGGCCAGATCCCTATTATACATATAGGAGAACTGAGACTTAGAGAAGAGAAACAATCTTTCCAAGGGCATTGGTGGGTGAGTGCCCAATAAGTGGCTCCTAGTTTCTCATCATAAACCTGTATCTCAGGGACTTCTGTCCAGTTGAGGTCCCCTGCCATCACACCACCTGCCCAACTGTGGGACTCTATTATCGTGTTCTTCAGCTGCCATCACCTTCTCTACTCCAAGGTTTCTCAAAGAGCCAAATGGGACAAATTGAACTAGCTTGGCTCTAACAGGCAAGTAGCCAAACTCCCTCAAGCAGCAGAAGGATGTGCTGCAAGTACTCACATGTTTGTCTATCCCAGTCTATCCATACTGTCATTAAACATTTATTATCTTTCATTGGAGAAAACCTTTTTCTTTTAGAGACAGAGTTTCACTTTGTCGCCCTCAGTAGAGTGCTGAGGCATCACAGCTCACAGCAACCTCCAGCTCTTGGGCTTAGGCAATTCTCTTCCCTCAGCCTCCCAAGTAGCTGGGACTACAGGCGCCCACCACAATACCTGGCTAATTTTTTGTTGCAGTTTGGCTGGGGCCGAGTTCGAACCTGCCAGCCTCAGTATATGAGGCTGGTGCCCTACTGACTGAGCCACAGGCGCCACCCTGGAGAAAAACTTTTGATTTGAAATGACTAGGGCATCTTCTATCCTTCCATGTCTCTTGGGAGCACACGCTTATAAAAGGCTAATCACAAATGTGGACTGAAAGACAAAGCCAAACACATTGAGACCCTAATAAAAGCAGAGAGGAGGCCAGGCGACGTGGCTCATGCCTGTAATCCTATCACTCTAGGAGGCAAAGGCGAGTGGATCCCTTGAGCTCAAGAGTTTGAGAACAGCCTGGGCAAGAGCAAGACCCTCTCTTTGCTTAAAATAGAAAAATTAGCCTGACATGGTGGCATGTGCCTATAGTCCCAGACACTTGGAAGGCTGAGGTCAGGAGGATTGATTGCTTGAATCCAGGGGTTTGAGGTTGCTGGAAGCTAGGCTGAGGCTATGTCTTTCTATCTAACCCATGTGACAGAACAAGACTCTGTCTCAAAAAAAAAAAAAGAAAAAAGAAAAAAGAAAAGAAAGAAAGATTAAAAAAGCAGGGAGGTTGGATGGCTGAGATGTGTCTGAGAAGGATGGAGAGAAGAGACTAGGTATGGGAGTGAGGGGGAGGGAAGAGCCTGTTATGAGGAGTCCAGATGATGGAGCCAATTACATGTTAACATCTGTTCCCTCTGTTCTGGATGTGGTTGGTCTTCAGAAGATAATTCTGTGGAGCAAAGTGGCTGTCCCTGCAAGATGCTTTATAAGAACTTAATAACTCAACCAGGGATCCTGAGGTGGTGAGATAGTGGCAGTTGCAGAGGGAGTGCTTACTTGCCTGTCAGTCTCCCAGGATTATCTTATCTGTGAGCTCTAGAAGTTCTGGTCCCAGATTCTAACAAAATCTGAGCCCAGAGGACTCCTGAGAAACTTACTCTCCAAGTGGTGTTTTATATTCTAGTGCAAAAATTTGAGTTCCTGCCTGAAGAAGCTCAGCAAACTCCATGGAGGTGCCAGGGGCACCTGAAACTTCCAGTTCCCAGATCCATAAAGTAGCCAATGCTCCTGAACTTTAGACCTATAGGTCCACCTATCTGCTGGACATCATCTGGATATCCTAGAGCTGTCTTGGACTCAACATGATCCAAACTGGATTCATTATCTTTCTGCCTGCTCCAATTCTCATGTGTTCTGAGTCTTCATTTCAGCAAATGGAAAAACCATCCATAGAGTTATTTCAAGCCAGAATCTGGGTATGGTGGCTCACGCCTATAATCCTAGCACTCTGGAAAGCTGGGGTGGGTGTATCACCTGAGCTCAGGAGTTTGAAACCAGCCTGAACAAAAGCGAGACCCCTGTCTCTACTAAAAATAGAAAAACTAGCTGGGCGTTGTGACGGGCACCTATAGTCCCAGTTACTCAAGAGGCTGAGACAAGAGAATCACTGGAACCCAAGAATTTGGTGTTGCTGTAAGCTATGGCACCATGGCACTCTACCCAGGATAAAAAAGTGAGACTCTGTTTCAAAAGAAAGAAAGAAAGAAAGAAAGAAAGAAAGAAAGAAAGAAAGAAAGAAAGAAAGAAAGAAAGAAGAAAGAAAGAGAAAAAGGAAAGCCAAGCCAAGCCAGGTTCAGTGGCTCAGACCTATAATCCTAGCACTCTGGGAGGCCGAAGCAGGTGGATTGCTTGAGCTCACAAGTTCAAGACCAGCCTGAGCAAAAAGTGAGACCTCCGTCTCTACTAAAACTAAAAAACTGAGGCAAGAGGATCGCTTGAGCCCAAGAGTTGGAGGTTGCTATGAGCCATGACACCAGCACTCTACCCAGGGTAAACCAGTTAACTCCTAGCAAATTTCCAGACTGCAAGCTTTAAGAAAAAAAAAACAAAGATGAAATAAGTCTAGTTCACCCCCAAGATAAATGAGAAAGTACTAATTGATTTTTTGCTTCTGGTTCACTCCCAGTTTCTTGCTTGGCTAACTCCCTGGGAAACACACCAGGAATTAATAACTTTCCTGGGACTGACCTTTTTTTTTTTTTTTTATAGACACAGAGTCTCACTTTATGGCCCTTTGGTAGAGTTCCGTGGCATCACACAGCTCACAGCAACCTCCAGCTCCTGGGCTTAAGCAATTCTCTTGCCTCAGCCTCCCGAGTAGCTGGGACTACAGGTGCCCGCCACAACGCCCGGCTATTTTTTTGTTGCAGTTTGGCCGGGGCTGAGTTTGAACCCGCCACCCTAGGCATATGGGGTTGCTGCCCTACTCACTGAGCCACAGGCGCCGCCCAGGACTGACCTTTAAACAATACCAAGTGAAGAAATTACTAAAACTAAAATGTGTGGAGGTAAAGTACTGAAAACAAAAATGTATGATGTATGGCTAACCGCAAAATTCTGCTTCTGTACAATGCTTCCTTACTACCACACCCAAATGCACCTGGACAGCCTGCATGCCAACCAGGATGCAGACTAAGCCTTAAAAACCCAACCCTTTGGGCAGCACCCATAGCTCAATGGGTAGGGCGTTGGCCACATACACTGAGTCCGGCAGATTTGAACCTGTTCCGGGCCAACTAAACAATGACAACTGCAACAACAACAAAAAATAGCCAGGTGTTGTGGCAGGTGCCTGTAGTCCCAGCTACATCCACTTCTCTCCATCTTCACATAACAAAAGCCTGGCCCAAGTCACCATCTCCTTCCTTCCTTCCTTTTTTTTTTTTTTTTTTTTTTTTTGAGACAAAGTCTCAAGCTCTTATTGTGCCCAGGAATTCCACAAAGACCACACTGCCAAACAAGCCAAATTCATAGCAGAGTTCCTTTATTGAAGAACCATCAGCAACTGCCTCAGTGTCCCAACATGGGGTTTCTGAGAGCAGCCCTGAGTGCTTAAAGGGTCGGGGTTTTGTTTGTTTGTTTGTTTGTTTGTTTGTTTTTTGAGACAGAGCCTCAAGCTGTGGCCCTGGGTAGAGTGCTATGATATCACAACTCACAGCAACCTCAACCTCTTGGGCTTAAGCGATTCTCTTGTCTCAGCCTCCCAAGTAACTGGGACTAAAGGTGCCTGCCACAATGCCCAGCTATTTTTTGGTCACAGTTGTCATTGTTTAGCAGGCCCGGGCCGTGCTCAAACTCATGACCTTCAGTGTATGTGGCCGGTGCCCTACTCATTGAGCTATGAGCACCAAGCCTCTTTCTTCCTTTTTTAAAATTTCAGATTAATATGGGGATATATATGATTAGGTTACAAAGTGTGCTTTTTAAAATTTGTTTGTTTTTAGAGACAGAGTTTCATTTTGTCACCCTCAGTAGAGTGCCATGGTGTCACAACTCACAGCAACCTCCAGCTCTTGGGCTTAGGCGATTCTCTTGCCTCAGCCTCCCGAATATTTGGGACTACAGGTGCCTGGCACAACGCCCAGCTATTTTTTGTTGCAGTTTGGCCAGAGCCGGGTTAGAACCCGCCACCCTCGGTTTATGGGGCCAGTGCCCTACTCACGGAGCCACAAACCACCTTGTTTGTTTCTTTTATAGAGTCTTATTATGTCACCCTCAGTAGAGTGCTATAGTGTCATAGCTCATAGCAACCTCAAACTCTCAGGCTTAAGTGATTTTCCTGCCTCAGCCTCCCAAGTAGCTGAGACTATAGGCACCTGCCACAACGCCAGGCTATTTTTTATTGCAGTTGTCGTTGTTTAGCTGGCCTGGGCCGGGTTTGAACCTGCCACCCTGGTGCATGTGGCTGGTGCTATAACCACTGTGCCACGGCTGCGAAGCCCAAAGTGTGCTTTGTAAGGTTAAAGTCTGGGTTGTGGTTGTGTCTTTCTTCTTTCATTTCTTTCTTTCTTTCTCTGTTGCCCAGGCTGGATTGCATGGCATGATCCTAGCTCAGTGCAGCCTTGAACTCCTAGGCTCAAGCAATTCTCCTACCTCACCTTCCAAACTAGCACACTACAGGTGAACACCATCACACCTGGATAATTTTTTCTATTGTTTTTAGACATGAGGTCTCTCTATGTTACCTAGGTTGATCCTGAACTCCTGGGCTCAAGGAATCCTCCCATTTTGGCATCTCAAAGTGCTAGGATTACAGTGTGAGCTACCATGCTCAGCAGTCCAATTCATTCTTTTTGTGTGTGTGTGTGTGTGTGTGTGTGTATGTCTGTGAAATGTGGCCTTTATTCACTGGGGTACAAGAGGGTTGAGTTAAAAAAAGAAGTCAGCACGTGGGTTAAGGCGGGTGGGAAGGTGGGAATCTGTCCAATTCATTCTTAACTAAGCAGCCAGAGAGCTTATAATACAAAATATGATCATATCACTCTCTTACTTAAAACCCTCTAATGAGTTTCCATAACATGAAAATCCAAATTAAAATAAAATATAAAATGAAATCCATGGTTAATTAATCTCATCTGACCTCTTTTTATTTCTCCGACAGTATACATACTCAACCACCCTCCCTCTTACTCACTACCTTCCTTCCCCACTGAGTATACCAGGTCTTTCCTGTTCTAAGCATTGATTGTTCCCTCTACCTACAACTTTATTCCCCTTGGTTTTTGTTCAGCTTGAATATTACTTTCTCCAAGATGAGTAGCAAAAAACCCAACTAAAATTAGTTTAACCAATAAAGTGATTTATTGTCTTATACAACCAAAGTCCTAAATTAGGGTATTTCTGGAACTTGTAAATTAAATGACTCAGCAATATCTTCAATGATCAAGGTCCTTTCTTTTTTTTTGTAGTTTTTTGGCCGGGGCTGGGTTTGAACCCACCACCTCTGGCATATGGGGCCAATGCCCTACTCCATTGAGCCACAGGTGCCACACTTTTTTTTTTTTTTTTTTTTTTTTTGAGACAGAGTCTCATTTTGTTGCCCTCGGTAGAGTGTTGTGGCATCACAGCTCACAGCAACCTCCAGTTCTTGGGCTTAGGAGATTTTCTCACATCAGCCTCTTGAGTAGCTGGGATTGCAGGTGCCTGCCGCAACACCCGGCTATTTTGTTGTTGTTGCAGTTTGGCCGGGGCGGGTTTGAAACTGCCACCCTCGGTATATGGGGCTGGCGCCCTACTCACTGGGCCACAGGTGCTGCCCAATCAAGGTCCTTTCTATCTTTACTTTCTTCTTTCTTTTTTTTTTTTTTTTTCTTTAAGATTAGTCAAGTGCAGGGAGCAGCACCTGTGGCTGAAAAGGGTAGGGCTCCGGCCCCATATGCTGGAGATGGCGGGTTCAAACCTAGCCCTGGCCAAAAACTGCAAAAAAAAAAGACTAGTAGTGAAAAGGAGGGGAAGAATAGAACAAGGAGTTCAATCTGTAAGGTCCTTTTATCTTGTTGATCTGTCAATCTTAGTCTGTGGGCTAGTTTGCTTCTCAATCCTATCCTCACATACCCATATCTAGAGAAACACCCTGTGTCTTTTTAAAAAGAACTAAGAACCCTTCCCAGAAGTCTCCAACAGACTTCCTCCAACTTCCAATTGTCTAGAACTAGGACATATGCTCACTCATAATACAATCAATGACTAGGGCAATGAGAACACAATGACCAATCAAGTAGAGGTGGGTGGACCCCAGACCAAAATCAAAATTCTGCAAGAAGGCTCGGTGCCCATAGCTCAGTGGTTAGGGCGCTGACCACATACACCAAGGCTGGCATGTTCGAACTCAGCCCAGGCCAGCTAAACAACAATGACAAATGCAACCAAAAAATAGCCAGGCGTTGTGATAGGTTCCTGTATTCCCAGCTACTTGGGAGGCTGAGGCAAGAGAATAATTTAAGCCCAAGAGTTCAAGGTTGCTGTGAGCTGTGATACCACAGCAGTCTACCAAAGGCGACATAGTGAGCCTCTGTCTCAAAAAAAAAAAAAAAAAAATCTGCAAGAACAGAGGAGGGGGAAAGGGCAATTAACTAGATAACCTTATTACCAGATTTCCTCTGGACCATGCAATCTACAGATGCCCCCAACACTTTTCATAGTGTTTAAAATACAGTAACATTTAACATTTTATTCATAGTATTTATCACCATTTTGGGCAATATAGCATAGGGGCTAATAACACAGACTCTAAAGTCAAACTGCCTGGATTTGAAACCTGGCTCTACCATTTTACTGTTAAGTTATTTAACCTTGAAGTTTCCTTATCTGTAAAATGGAGATGATAATAATAATATTACCTACCTCATAGGGTTGCTGTGAAGATTAAATGAGTTGTTGTAAGGATTACTACGTAAAATGCTTAAAACAGCTACCCTAGTTCCAGTTCATTCCTGAGTCGCAGCTGTATCCTGGAGACACTCTCGTATTCTCATGTTAATAAAAGCCCTTTTCTAGTTAAAACCAGTTCAAACTTGTTTCTCTTGCATGCATTCAGTTTTAACTGCTGAATAATATCCTCTGTATATGTATAATTCAATGTACCCATTCTTTGATTGATAGCCTATTTATTTATTTAGAGAGAAGGCCTGGTGCTATCTCCCAGGCTAGAGTGCAGTGGGTTGATCATAGTTCAATGCAGCCTTAAACTCCTGGGCTCAAGTAATCCTCCTGCCTCAGCCTCCCCAGGAGCTAAGACTATATGCACACACCTCCATGCCCAGCTATTATATATTTTTTTACTTTTTGCAAAGATAGCGTCTCACTTTGTTGTCCAGGCTGGTCTCAAACTTCTGGCCTCAAGTGATCCTCCCTTCTCAGCCTCCCAAAGTACTGAGATTACACTATCACAAACAAAACTATAATGAACTTCTTGTATATGTCTCTTTGTATTCATGCACTAGTTTCTCTAGGGCATGTACCTAGAAGTGGAATTGCCATGCTTTGGGGATTTTAATTTCTAAAATCTAACTCTCTGCCCTATCTATCTATGGATCCTAGACTGAGTCTCACTCCATTGCACTGGGTAGAGTGCCAGGGCGTCATCATAGCTCACAGCTCAAGAGATCCTCTTGCCTCAGCCTCACTACTAGCTGGGACTGCAGACATGCGCCACCACACCTGGCTAATTTCTCTTTTTAGTAGAGACAGGGTCTGGTTCTTGCTCAGATGGGTCTTGAGCTCCTGAGCTCAAGCAATCCACCTGCCTCAGCTTCCCAGAGTTCTAGGATTACAAATTACAGACTGAGCCACCGTGCCCGCCTTTCTTTAATCTTTCACTTCCACAAACTGCAAGCCTCTGTAAACTCCTGAAGATCAGATACTGGCCCTAACAGGAGTACAATAACAAACAATTCTTTACAAGATTAAGCTTGTTCTTGGGTTTCATAAAGATCTCTATTCTTCCCAGTAGTTCTCAGATTTGAAAATAACAACTCCAGGGCGTAGCCTGTGGTTCAAGGAGTAGAACACCGGCCCCATGTACCGGGGATGGCAGGTTCAAGCCCAGCCCTGGCCAAAAACAAACAAACAAACAAAAGAAAATAACAACTCCATGATTCAACTACCTTGTCATTTTTTTAGAGACAGAGTCTCAAGCTGTGGTTCTGAGTGGAGTGCCATGGTGTCACAGCTCACAGCAACCTCAAACTCTTGAGTTCAAGTGATTCTCTTGCCTCAACCTCCCAAGTAGCTGGGACTACAGAAGCCTGCCACAACGCCTGGCTATTTTTGTTGTTGCAGTTGTCATTGTTGTTTTAGCTGGCCCGGGCTGGGTTTGAACCCACCAGCCTCCGTGTATGTGTCTGGCGCCCTACCCACTGAGCTACGGGAGCCACCTATCTTGTCATTACTCCGGTGTAAATGAGCTTGGCATTCTCACGTGTGGGATGGAGGGGCTGTGCTAGTGACCCAAGAGACTGGAGAGAGGCACAGAGGTCAAACTTTAACAGACTACCGTATTCTGCGCTCAGGGAAGGGAGGAGGACCAACTGATTCCTTAGGACAGGGATTGGGGATTAAATCCTTTCAACCACAAGACACAGCTAGTGGCAGGCAGCTGAAGGGGAACACAACACTTGCGCCCAATCCTGTCTTTGCTCCATTCTTTCCCTTCAATCTCATCCAAATGGTGCGGGGGCTTGTCCAAAGGGTTTCACGGTGTTCCTAAGACCTGAGATATCTAGGCATAGGGCCCATTATCCAGGTTTTCCACCAAGCAGGCGCACCCCTTCACCGCCATTTAGCTTTGGCGCCATCTGGCACCCAGAAGGGAAGTGGCGCGCCTGTGGTCTCCCGCTATCTGCCCTGTCTCTTCAGGTAGAATTAGTACCTAGACCTTTAAGATGCTTGGTCCTGCCGGAAAATTCCAGGGCCTGAGCCTAGAAGCGCGCTCTTGAAGCTGATTGGTCCGGTCAGGATAAGGGCTGTCTGTAGCAAACTTGACGAAAGTCATTGGTCTTTGCTCTGGCTCCGCCCTGTGAAACCCTCGGCGGATGCCCGTGAGTGGTCAGTGGCTCTGGAGGCGGGCTCCGAGCGTGGCGCCAGAGCCTCTTGGGCAGTCTGGTCTCCAGGGCAGTGGCGGCTGCCGCGCCGTGGACGTCCTGACTATGGCTGATGGAGAGATGAGTGGGGACAAGGGGGGAGAGGGCCCTGCTCCTGTCGGCCGATTCAGCTTTAGCCCAGAGCCCACGCTCGAGGATATGTAAGCAGTCCTTGCCCAGCCCGAGCTAGGG